>JAKTZZ010000079.1:0-20469 GCA_030579035.1 Gotozyma siamensis
AGTGTCACGTGATAGTGTTAACCTGCTTATCGAATACTTTGCGACTCATTTCAAAAGTGCGCAAATTCTTTTGTTCCTATCTTCACTGCTTACTGTTCCAATCTGATTTCCCCGCCTTCTTGGAATTTCCTCTCAACAAAGCTCATAGTTAATCAAATATTGGAGCCTTGATTGTGTAATTCAGTGGTCAAACAAATAGCCACAAAACATAGTCGGTTTCTCCAAGTTGGAGAAAAGATATTCATTATATGATCACTTTTTAATTGATGGGATCTATAAAAAATCATTACCAAAAAGACAACTGTGCATTTCATCATGTAACAACTAATAATATTATGCTGAGTTGTCGTTGTTTTGCTTTCAACTGTTCCGTTCAACAATTTTCAAAAATGGTAGATACGAACATCACTCGTTGCGGTTCAAGACCATAAAACACTTTGATGTGAATAATCTTTCAAACTGACGTATGAGTATAAAGATGGATCTTCATGGTTTTTTTGGTATCAACCCCTCGACCAGGAAAAACTAAACCAATCTGGGCTTAGCTAAAGAGAGCCAGGTAGTTGATTATCTTGGATGCAGTCTTCTCATTCAACCACTAAGATCAACCTAAAACTGACAGCCACAGGTGAAAAGATTAATGTCTATTTTTCGACTGTTTGTCTCATAGCTCATCATTCCAATCAGAAAGAAAATCATATTACGCAATATCCAAAGTGTTTATGCCCCCCTAGTAGGCTCCTCATAGCGAGCATCAACTGCATGAAAGACCTGAAACTACATTCCAAAAAAATATCTATCCAAAGTCATTTTGGCAAAAACCTTGATAAAGGCTTTCCCCTCCATAATTTTCCACTAATATAGATAGTAGGTAAATGATTCAACAGTTCTAGGAGACTTCCAAAGTCTATCGTTGTTAAGGCTCATAGATCCTTGTGTTGTGCTGTGTGAATGATAGATAAGAACCAATTCTGATGCATTATGATCAATCATAGAAGTCGAGTCATTTTTTGCCATATCGATGATATTCTAATCCCACCTCTGATAATCATTAGGGTTATCGTCAAAAAGATCCAAAGGAGTGTTGAAGTCCATGTTATAAAAGGCCTGGTTTTGTTTTCCTCCTCAACCTGATTGCCGCTCATACGGATCCATCAATATTTCATACTATAAGGTCTGAATTGTTTACTAGTTTAGGAGATGGAAATAGTTTCAAATGTCATGAACCAACTTGAGTTCTTCACGGCTCTCAATTTTATCCATTTGCGAGTGTTGGAACGATTCTGAACAAAAGTAAATAATGGCCGCCGCTCAAGAACACAAAGGTGCAAAAAACGGAAGAATCTGGAGGGACCTGCGGATCGGGAGCTCCGTGCACTTTTTGGGACCAAGTGGGGTGGGCTGGTGTGAAGCTTTTACTGTGTCAGCTCGTGAGTTTTCTATAACCGTGGGCGGTGGACCATTTTCAGCAGTGGAGTGGGAACAAGTTGAAGTGTGTTATTTATTGTTTTTGTTATTATTTGTTATGAATTGTTTTTGTGGTGCAAAGAGGGATAGACACAGTATCTTTCCAATTATTTACTCTTCCAATCACATCGAAACAGACTTCTCAATGCTGCTGATGCAATTGTTGTTTCATAGATCGCCGCTGGTGCTACTACATCACACCCCCTGTTATCACTGTTGGCCCAACTCAGGTCTACCATCTCACTACTGTTCAATGTGGAAAAGGGATCTTTTCTCGTTAGAAGGATGCTGCTACACTGAAACGTCGAAGGGTTGCTCACTATCAATTTCCAAAGAAAGTCATGGAGTGCCTCTAGGAATATCTGGAACCGGCCACTAACTGGAATGGCATGCATGTTTTACCTGATATATCTTGTTTTGTCACATATGAGACTATGAGTTCATCACCGATCCATGCGAACAGTACTCACTACTTTGACTCTACCATGTGCATTAACATCGTTTTTGTTGCCGAGGAGAGAAGCCAAGGCCACACTTTTTAGAACGAATACTGAAATTTAGTCTTTTCAAAACAAACCACAAAACCAAACCAATACAAAGCCGACCTTCACAAACAACACGCCCTAATTGATGCCAACCCATTCATGGCAATGGGATCTATGCGTCTCCAAGAGCTCACTGGCTGCTAGTATCTTACCCTCAGTCCAGTTTATCACCAAATCTGTTATCATCGATGGTGGCTCAACCTGTCACTGTTCTTCGCTGCTGCCTGGGTACATGTTCGTTCGGATATGACAAGATTCTGTTTAGGAAACGGTTGGACATATGATCGACCTCTGATGATTTTTAATGTCTGGTACTGACTGACGTGACAGAGTATTTATTTAACGATTCATTAATCTTCGTTATCTACTTGGGCGGTCATCTGGACTCATCCTTTTGAACATAATGCTACTCAATGTGTTACTGTTGGGCTACACTTTCGATGTCTAGGAAAACCTCCCCTAATGCAGCACAACCAGTAGCAGCACACCCAGTTTCTTGTCGGTAGTGATGATACAGGTCTATTGATAGTTAAAAAGATTAAGCAGCTCAAGATCGAGTCGGGTTTTTGAGACTGACTAGTGTGGTATGCCTGAAGATAGTGGTGATGGTGAAAATATCGAAAAAGGAGGAATAGAAAAGACAAAATGGACAAAAAGCTGCCATCCAAGAAGCAATTGGGATGCAATCAAAATACCAGAAGAGCTGGAAAGAAGAAAAACACTAGAAAGATCTTCAGGTAGTCAAGGATCATCGTTACCTCCTGCAGAAACAAAAATCTTGGAAGATACAGATAAATTATGGACGGTCTTCGAGATGTGAACAACTATACGATAAAAATCAACAGCTGTCAAATGGAAAAGTTGGCCAGGGACATGGAAATGTAAAAAATTTGGGAACCGACAACTAAGGAAAGTAAATTTGTGTAGTTTCGTGAACTCCACACTTTGAGATTCACTGAATATTTCTAATTCAATTTAAAAGATAAATGGTCTACATATGTTGCTCACAAGCAGGGATGAAGAAAAACCTAAATTAGATATACCTTATTAGAATTCATTATTCAATCAACACATCAAAATATCTTTTCGTAATTGATCAAGTTATCGTTAATCACAGATGCTTTAAGCATCATTTTTGGATGTTTAATATTCCTATCCATTTCTGTTGATCTGAGCATCAGTTTTTTGGACTTCATAGGTTGATTATTTTCCTTTGCTGCCAAAGTTTCAAAGTAATCTCTTCTTTTTTGAACACTCGTCAACTCAGCTCTTGTTTCTGTGCGTTTTTCTTCAACTTTCACTGAATCATTTGCAGGAGTGGATGGATCTTCGAGGATATTGATGGCTTTAGAACTTCCTATATGGTTAAGAAGATTGTTTAGATTAAGGTTCATGCTTGGTTGTGTCGTCTTTTGAGGGCTATCTCCTGGAATTGACGATGTATTTCTGCTCAAGAATAATGGTTTCTTGCCCAATCTTTTGAAAAAACTCAAATATACTCTTGTGAACTCATCTGAAACATCACCCAGTCCCATGGAAATTTTCTCATTATTAGTTTCATTGTTGTCATTGTTTGCTTCGTTGTCATTATCATTATCATTATTAATCTCTTCAATTTTTTCATAATTATCATCTAGTTGGTTTTCAGTTGTAGTAGCATCTTTTTGACTTTGATACTTGTAAGAGTCAATCAGAACTTCAAACACTTCGGAGATGTTTCTTTTTTCAAACTCCTTTTGTCTTTTTTTGACTAAATCTGACACATTATGATCTGAAATTATGTTTCTTTCTTTCAACTCTTTTTTTGTAGGCCGTTGATTCAACCTTTTGGACAAGGAATCTCTTCTGAATGATTTCTGTAAAGTATTTGCCATCTCAAACTGTGATATGTTGAAATTTGTAAGACTGCTTTTGCTGGAAGTGGGCAGAAAATGTCTTTGATATAGATCGAATAAGGATGGTCTTAACTGTAGTGAAATCCCAAGTTTTTGTTTGACATAAAGATACTTCGATCTGGATATGAAACTCTCAGTGGAGACCATTCTGAGATAATGACAAGTTTGACCCATTGTTTGAAGGTCAGGAGCATCCAAAAAGATGAATATTTTGAAGATGATTTCCAATGGCAAGTCTAGCAATCTGAATTCCCCACTAAAATTGGACGATATGTCCTCAACGACAAAATTTGTGGTGAGAAAATCCATGTTGATGATATTCCTGGTATCAGATTACTTAGAGGAAGGGGAATCTCGTGGGTATATGGGTCTTTGTTTATGGGGTATTACGTGGATGTTTGTTTTGATATCACTATAAAGAAGTGTCTCTCAATCTTTTTCTTTTTTTTTTATTTACCTTTTTCCGTTTTCGATTAATCATCAAAACTGGGTGCTCGTAACCAAAGTCACATGGTCACATGATGAGCCCTATAAAACATGTGATTATCAGGAGTTAAGCCCAAGTGAAGAAAAAAGCCGTGGGTGGTCTCAGCTGAGGATAGCCACTCCCCACGAGGATTCCTGTGAAGAACGCTGCAACAAACACCAAAATCACAACAGAAACGAGGCAGTGACTGCAACGTGGGCAAATCAATTCCATTAGTAAAAGTGTGGTCAACAGAGGCGGAAAGTGGGATCAAAGGGTCCAGACTCTTACCTCGGAACTCACTGTACTCCGGCTAATTCCGAGCAGAACAGTTCTGTGACACCAAAACAGTCTGGGGAAACCACAGATTCACAGGGGCCATCGCCAACCACAAACCACTGCGCAAATGCCACTAAACACTGCAACCTCTGCCCAGTCTTTTCCCTTTTCCCATTCACCCACCACCAAACAGCCCGCAAAATGCTCCACTTTGTTTCACTTATCTTCCAAGCCAAGTGTCAGCTAATTTTTTGCTTAGTATAAAAGCCCTCGAAATTCGCAAAACAACCACTTCCCTGCCAATTCCACAATGCTCGCTGCCTATCAAAGACGTGTGTCCTTCGACTCACTCAAACAACACCGCGAGTTCGACGTCGACGACCCACTCCACATCCCTCCGCAGTACCTCTCAAAAGCTGCAATTTCACAGAGCAAAGGCCTGGATCTCAGCTTTGGATTCGATGCCCCTACCAGAAAAACAGACGTCAATGCCATCTTTCAATCATTCAACGAACTAGGCTCACAGGGCTCTCCTTCTTCATACTCTTACAACTCCTCGTCAGGCTACCCTTTCAAACGCAAGAAGATCCCTAAACTGCCCCCGGCTCCTAAAAAAAGCATCTTGAAAGGTGCACCATATCAGGATGGTCTAAGCCCATTGCCAGGCACCCCAATTGTTGCCAAAACTTCTAGAAAGAAGTCAATTGTCGAGATGACTACAGAGGAGCTTCTTGCGATGGACAAACAGTACCAAGTATCTGGCATTGCATTAGAGAGTTTCAAGTTTGATGGTGATGGTTACCTCCCTTTCCAAACCGCAGTCAGTGAAATCACCTCCAAAACCAACTATACAGGCACAAGAAGAATCAAGAATATTGAAAACGCTTCAGCATCCACCAAAAAAACTGGAAAAGACTCCAACGGAACTAGTGAATTGCTTAACTCCTACTCTGCATCTTTTAAACACAAAGACATGGATCAATTCTTCAAGACTTTGCTAAAAATTGAGGATGAAAAAAAGGCAGATGCAGACATCAAAGAGAAGAAAGCCCATTACATTGATGATAGTAAGATCATCCCTGAAAGTTTACGAAATGTGATGGTCTACATCAGTGGGAGGGAACATACTTGGGATGCCATTGATTATGTCTTGGATCAATACTTGAAAGATGGTGATCAATTGGTGATTGTGAGTCATCTGCCTTGTAAGATGAAGAATCTGTACAGTGGGACTAAAGAAGAAAATGATGATGATGATGAGATTTATGACGAGGCTAAAATATCAATTGAGAACGTATCGTGTTATGTTTTCAAAATTATAGAATTTTTAAAGAAACAAGATCTCAAGATTAGTATAAAGATAGAATTCATCAAACATTATTTTGTCAAAGATGTCCTTAAAGATTCAATCAGATTTTATAAACCACAAGTCATTGTTGTTTCATCATTGTTATCAAGTTTAAATTTGACTTATGAGAAAAAATACTATAAACTACCAGTTTTCATAATGGAGAAGTTAAGCACACCAACCATAGTGATTCCAACTTTAATTATACCAGAAATCGTTGAATCTGTTGAACCAACAGTGATTAATGGACCAGACACATTCCTTTCAAGACTTACGAATATAACGATCGCCAACGACATAGATTATGACCCAACAAAACGTTCGATAAAACCAAGACCAAGAATTAGAGCTGCTTCTTTTGATTCCTCAGCCATTGACGACTCAGAAATATCTCCATTTCACCCTACATTGTCTCCAAAGATTAAATTTAGTGACCATTTAGAAGTTCCAAGAGGTTCTTCCTACTCAGGATCAGGTACAGGTTCAAACTCCACTTCAAGAAGGGGAAGTTCGGCCTACAGGGTTAAATCACTACTAGACGATGAGGAAGAACCAGACAGCAGCAGGTTTGGACGCTCCAAGTCCTACTCATCCATCACTCCATCAACGAGCCATGAAATCAAACGGAAACTGAGTACACAGTCTGCTGGTGCAGTAGTCACCACCACTACCAAACCCAAGAAGAGTGGCTTCTTTGGGGGCCTCTTCAAGAAACGCTCAGGCACCAAATGACCTCAACTGTTTAAACTAATTTCCACCTCTTAATGACCAAATCTCTCTCTTATCGTGATTATGTAATCTGACGCAATCGGACTTTGGCGCTGTTCCCCTCCCCGATAAGCGAAAAAGTGACACTTTTTGGTCCCTTCTCCGCATTTTTGGATCTTATATAAGATGAAAAAATCGCCATTTCTTGTTAAAACTTTGATCTCTTGTTTACAATTTCTCAACCCTAATCAATTCATCATGCTTACTCCTTTATTCAAAACCACAACACTCGGCTTCTTAATTGGCTGCTCAGTGCCAATTCTATTCACAAATCTGGTGTACATCCCATCAAGGGCCCAAAGTGAAGTTCAGGACGTTAATCTATTGAAGAAAGTTGTGAATTTCTTAAATTGGCAAGTTTGGAAATTGGAACAGAAACATGCCGTTAAGCTCAACATGGATGGCGATGTGTTTGTTGATTCCATCAGTAACAGAAGATACCTCAATTCTGAGAAGTATAGGGATGGTTTATACTGGGCTGGTTTCTAAGCTGGACTTATTGAAACCAAAACCATGTCTCTAACTGGGTGAATTGAACCACCCATGTGCCCACATAGCATTTACAATGTGTCTGTCTCGTTGGTCTTTTCGAGCAATTATACCCTCTCACACAAACACACCTGTGTCCGTTCTGTCTCCGCGCCATCGTCATTAACTCTACATTACACTCTATTATTATTGTCATTAGGATTTTGCGTGCCTTTGATAGCGCTACGCTATTCTTGAAACTAACAGTCTTCCCTCCCCCGTTTGGATCAAGGACCCCCTAGGTTTTCTGTTACCTTCTGTGTTGTCTCCATTCGTTCAGGTTTAACCGGTTTTTCTTAACCAACTGTTTGGTTGTTTGTTCAATTCATTATTCATTATTCATTTTAGTCATTACCCCCCATAATGCTGGCTTGATGCTAGTTTTACTTTATTTTATTATTCTCCGTATACATTACCTGATTGATGTTGATTCAATGATTCAGGAATTGTATCCTTCCTTCCACGCAAGGCTGGTTCTTATAGGAAGTTTGTTGGTAATAAACGCTTTTTTTTTGTGGAAATCCCAATTGTAGTTTTTGTGTTGATAGTTTGAACATTGTAAGGGTGATTTTTAGGCTTACCAGGGATCATTAGGCATCATGACATAGTTCCGAAGTTTAAAAACGTGGCTGCTGTGTGATCTCATCATTTCCAAATGTGATGGTCAGAGGGGAAGCACCTGATTTCGTCAACTATTCAAAATGTTGCTTACAATTTCGCTAATCGAACATCTTTGCTCACAACTTAGTGATGAAAAGTTGGGGAGTGCCTGCCTGGAGATCAGGAACTAAAAAGAAAAGAACACCACGAAAAGTGTGATGCGAATGATCATTTAAAAAGAAAAAACTCAAAGAGACCCTGAGTCCAGGTACCAAGACTTAAAGGGTCCAAGACTTCAAAAATGTTGCGATCTTGTCACTTTAGGCACACTAATGCAAATGAAGGTTGAACTACTACACACTATAACTTTATAACTTTAAAATACAAAATGCAAATAATTAATTAAAACATGTAAAACATATAACCAGAGACAATCATTAGGGTGATTAGGATAGACCGGATTCCTAACCTATTTCCCCTTTCCTTTCTTGCTATGTCTATCTTTGATCTTCTTTGTTAAGTCCCTCAATTCTTGAATACTTTTTGGTATGATCTCCTTTTTACCATCTCCTCCTATTGTCTTCCCCGATTTCTTTAGGATTAATAGTGACCCATCCTGAGGTACCCCAACTTGATCTCCTGATGTTCCAGGAACAGCGAATGATGCTGTTGTTGCTGCTGCTGTTGCTTGAGTTGGTTTCTTAATAATCACTTCTTCTTTGTCTTTGTTTTCAAACGTCACGTTGGATAAATTTGACATTGTAGAAGAGTCATAATATGATGGGGTTTGTAATAATTCACTAGATTTTGGTCTTGGAGTTTGATAAACTTGAAGTTTTGTAGATATTGGTGAAATCTTTGATGTGAATTGAGATGCTGGTTTAAATTTATGACCTTGATGACCATCATGATCTGATAAAAGTTTTGGTACCGCTTTGTATGCAGATGAAGCTTCAATGTGAGGTTTGAATTTTTTATGAGTTTTGTTCTCAATAATATCAAATTGTGAAGGATATTTGATGGAATTTATTGGTTTTTTAATCATCTTGTTAAACTGGTTGTTATTGTTGGATTTTGACGATAGATTGACAATGTTATCTTTATGATATCTCTTATTGAAAGCACCTTTAGCATTTAATTCAACTTTTTTCAAAGTTTTAAAATGATTTTCAATTTCCAACATGTTTAAGTTTGAATCAATTTTGATTATTTCAACTTTCATTATATTATCATTTTTAGGAATGTTCAACTCTTTCAAGATATCATGCTTGTTGTACTCTAATATCTCAGTATTGCTGTCTTTTTGATTTAAATCCCAATATATTACCAAAATTTCAAACTTGTAGTTATTATTCAATTGAATTCCTTGCAGCAATTCTCTCAATTCAACTTTCTTCTTATCAAAATTTTTCATATCTAAGATGTTAAAAATCAACAAATTCAACTGATTAAATAGACTTGAATCGATGTGATTTGTCTTTTGAATTTTCAAGATTTCTTCGCCATTATTTTCAAAACTCTTAACATCATTAATTAGTTCAAACTTCTTGTTGAATAATCTTGAAATTATTGAATCTTCCACATATAATAGCACATTATAAGTGTTCTCATCCTTTATCAGTTTTTTTATCAAATGACTAAACTCAAATGGTCTTAAGTCAACTTGTTGTTCTTTAGGCTTTGGAGTAGGTATAGATCCGATTGAAGTTGATGTAGAAATGTTGGAAATTTCACTATAACTTAGATTTCTTGTCTTCTTTCTTTTCACAATTCTAGGAACACCAAAATTTTCAATAACATCTTTTAATTCTTCTCTTTTTCTTTTCTTTATTTCTAGTTCTTTTTCACAATTTTTTGCAATTTTAGAAACTTTTCTAATCAAAAGTTTCTTTAATTGTCTTTCTCTTAGGAAATCAGACATGATTTGTAAAGCTTGGAAATAAATCAATTCATTAACGAAAGCCTCATATAAACCATCACTAAAAGCATCGATTAATTTCTTCTTCTGTTGCTCTGCTCTTTTCTTGGATTCTAGTAAAGGATCAACAATATTGGAAACTTCTTGCTTCACAACTTTGGTTATTACACTTTGTTGGAACTGACCAGCCAGTGTATCAATGATTTGACTCTTTTGTTGCTTCTTCGCTTCTTGTTGGGCCAAAAGATTCTTTTTTCTCTCTGCCAGTTCTTGTTTCATTTGTTCAATTTTAGCATTCTCCATTTCTTTTAATGCTTTTGCTTCTTCCTCTTCTTTTTGTTTCTTCAACTTTAACTCTTCTTCTCTTTTAATTAATTCTTCTTTTTGTCTTTTTTCTTCAGCTAATTGTTCTTGTGAGACTTGAGGTATTGCAGGTGTTTGAGAAACTGCAGTTTGTGGGAATGAAAATGCGAAATTAGTTGCTGCTGATGATGACGGTGGTTGTGGTTGAGTATTAAATCCTGCAAACGTTGATGAAGCAGGAGCAACAGCTTGTGCACCACCAAAACCAAAACTTGGGGCAGGATTGAAAGGAGGATTTGTAAAACTTCCATCAAATTTAATAAGTCCAGTGTTTGTTTGACCAACGTTGATTAAATCTTGATAAGACCCTATAACTGAGTTCAGTTTATCAGAGAACGCCTGTTTCAATGGTTTTTGATCAGGAATCAAATGTGAATTGTGTTTTAATGACAAGATGTCAATACCTTCTGTTCCATCTTCTAATGTTGATATAGTAATACCATAATAAGTACAATATTCAACCAAATCGTTTCTATCGTTAAAAGCCAATAAGTTTTGGAACATTTCTAAAGGATATGGTCTTGCTTTGTTATGAATTGCCTTTTTCATTGATTTCAAAGCATAAAATCTAATCTCATTCAAATGAATCTCTATCAAGAACATCATCAATGGTGGAATTTTCTTATTGTTTATCATATCGAAAAAACTCGTAAATGCATTCAAAACGTTCTCTGAACTTTGAAACCCTCTTTCAACGATATTCATTGAAACTAAATTTCTCAACTGTAGCACCAATTGTATTCTTTCATCATTCAACAACTCAATAGGTAATGCTTGAACTTCTCTTTCTAATTCAGGATCTCTTATTTGACTTAACATGTAATATGCTCTAAATTCAGCTTCATTTGGTGGTATCACACCTCTTGATCTGTACTCCGTGTACATCTCAGACAATGTTTTCAACGCTTTGTTCATCTGTTCTAATTCTTGTTGTTGAGAGTACTCTGTTTGAGTTTTAGCCATTATATGAAGGGTTAAGATATGAATTCTAACAATTTTTTCATTACAATCAGCGGCTTCAGGACCCAAATAGTTCTGATATGTGAAATCTTGACGGATAGATCTGGTTCTGTCCCAAAGAAACGCTTGAGCCTCGGGCAATGCAGCCAGTGTGTTTTTGATGATGTAGTCTAACGTCTGAACCAACACTTGAGGTGGTCTAACATCTGAAGGTAATGGTGGAGGTTGACCTGCGGCAGGTCTTGAGAATGCTTTAATTGCTTTAAATTTGGAGACTTTCCCCGTTTGATCATCTTTCTCGTATGATCTGACATCGTTTTCAACATATCTTCTAACTCTTTCATAAACGGGACACATATCATGACAAGAACCTCTGAAAATAATGGCATCTTCTAAAGATCTTCTTATGTTTTCATTATCAACCAATCCTTTCTTTTCCATGGTGGTTCTTTCATTATCTCTCATTTTCTGGAACTCTTCGTAAATAGCTGTCAAATCTGATGTTTTTGCCTCCATGTTCTCCATCTTGGTTTGATTCTCTTTATCCCACTGATCAATGTCTAAAAATCCAGAGGCGTCTAGTGTTGGGGGTTGATAAAGTAGGAATTTAGGAAGTGATCTTTGATTCTGTGATTTTGGCATTGATGGCATAGAGGTATGGAACCCACCTATCACATTGTCCAATGCCATCTCCTCTGATGATAGAAGGCTTGTCTTTGTGGAAGGAGCAGATTTCACACCGTGAGCAGGGGTCTGAGATCGTATCTTCGGCTGGAATTCTGAACTCTCATGTGCTCCATTGTGATTCTGCTGTTTCTGGTGCTGTGCTCCATCTTTGTTAGCTCCTTTGTTTCTGAAATTGAAAGACTGGTTCTTCTGGAAATAGTTCTTCTTTGAGAAGTTCGACCGCTTTTTGTCGTCGTTTTTGAAGCCTCTGCCCTTCTGGCTACCACCTTCCCCACCAGGATTGTTCTGCTGTACGGCCAGCATCGTGAAAGTGTGTGAGATTTGGCCACTTTCTTACAAAAATTGGGCTGCTGTTCTTTGTATATTAAAGTCCCATCATCGACTTTTTTGTTTTGTTTTCGTTTTCGGAGATGTGCCGGATATAATTTGTATGTCACGTGATGCGTTTACATTTGTATATTCGATTCGAAACTCGAACTTTTTAAAATTAAAGGGAAATTGAATGAAGATGAGCATTGATGAGTGATCTAAAGGACGATTTCCACTCGCAGTTCACGCTGGGGTATCAGAGTATGTTGTTTGGGAAAGAGATTGGATTTGTGTCATGTACTAATATCGAAAAGAAATCGAAGAACAATTGAGCAGGAACGAAGATGGTACAAAGTTGGCTATTATGGAGCTGAAGAAATGGGTCGAGTCAATAAGACACAATCTGCCCAAGTACCAGCTGTCAGCGTACTCAGATCAGATCCATAATTTGTTGGATAAGGCGAATGCCAGTACGAAGAGGCCAGCTGGTAGAAGATTGAAATTGAATCGAGATCGATTTGTTCAAAAGAGTGTTCCTAAACATGAAGTGGTTGTCGATAATAAAGCACAAGTGGAAGAAGAAACAGAAACAGAAGAATTTGTTAAGAACGAAATCATCAATGTCACTGAATTATCCAAAACGTTGACCAACATTTCAGACTCAATAATAGTCTCGTCTGAGATAAATTCAATCACTATAAAGAACGTTTCGAACTCAGTTATACTGATAAACTCTAAAGGCCCTGCATTTCTATTCAACCTGTCAAATTGTTTGGTTTTTGTTAAATGTCACCAGTTGAGAATACACGACTCAGTTGACTCTAAGTTCGTTACTAATGACTTGCTGAAACTGGGAATATTTGAGAACTCGAAAGGTTTGAAGTTCCAAGAGGGACTGACTATCAAAGACTTCAACCACCCCATCGGCCAAAGTCCCAACTACACTACATATGACGCTGCTGAACTGCCCGCTGTACTCAAAGACGAGCTGCACACGTCCCCTGTTCTGTCAAAACTGAGTGAGTACCTGTCTCTGATACAATAATTTCCCTTTTGGGGCCATTTCCAGCCATTTTTACGTAAGCTCTCATCCCCGGAAATCGCCAAATCTCTCTTTTTCTCATCCCCGGAATTCGCCGGAGCGAAAACCAAACAGACACAAAGCAACAATCCGAGATCCCAACCAGCAAACACACGCTGCAAAAGAGCTCAAAAGGGGGCCCAAAATCACACACAAAGTCGCTGTATTTTCACCACTCGCTCGTTCCCACACCGAACCCGCTGCTATGAGCGACACAGAAACCACAGGCACAGATCTCCAACGGAGCGTGTCCCAGGAGAGCACTCCCACACTCAAGGTGGATCCACAGACCCATACAGAAGTCCAGCCCAGACGGGAGCTGGAGAACAGCAACCACATCAGATCGAACTCCACCGCCTCCTTCAAAGCCGAGGAGGAAGACACCGTCACGTCCCTTCCCAAACAGCCTCCGTCAACGGGTTCCAGCTCCACAAATGCTACATTGAAGAAGAAAGAGACCTCAGTAAGGCCGTTGTACTCCAGAACCAACACTACTGATAAAATCACCAAACCATCCACCAGCAATAAGACAATGATCGTGGAGACTGAAACTGTCGATGCGTCCAACGTTCCTACAGTGACACTACCTATTCAGAATGCTGTCAGTAATGGTGAAATCTTATCCAACAATTCAACGATATCGCACAATTTGACATCTCTAAGGAGCAAGAAAAGTTCGCTTTTCACTGATCCAAATGCACAGATTAGTTCCAACAGCTCGAGCAATCTCAACCCAAACAATCTCAACAATGATGAAACAAACAGTGTTATCAATTTGAACAGCACATTGTCTAACAACGATACTGCTAGTATCAATGGATCAATTAGAGGTTACAACAAACGTTTGGCACAACCTGAAACTCATATAACAAGCATTTCTTCCAAGCCTGGTGCAACGAAAGCTGATTTATTTGCTGCAAAAGTTGCAAATGCCGTTGGTGATGTGTCAGACTCAGATTCTGAAGAGACATTCGTTTATGAAAGTGCTCCTGATGCATTGAACTCCACCAACTCCGCAAAGGCAACTTCTGGAAATTTGAACAGTAGCGCTTTGGCCTTGAGAAAATTATCACAGAGAAACATCAGCATGCCTATCACTTCCACTTCCAATCTTAATACCCCACCCCTACATCATGCTCCAAACTTACCAACCATTAATGACAACAGTTCAAACATCAACTTCATGACCACTGACAATGAGGAATCAGACAGCTCAGTATCTCAGCACAATGAGATTCCTGAATCCCATCAGATTATCCCAGATAAAACAGACTTACAACCAACTCAACTCTCACATGATGAATCTCAAACAAGTGTATCTGATCATGCACCGAACAACCGTCAAGACGTTTACAGTACTGACAAAGCTTCAGTTGGTGCTTCTTCAATAACACAGACTTCCTCCGATACCCAATCCATTCAACACCCAATCTCTAAGCCTAGTATGGAAGCTATCCCAGCACAACCATTATACCTACCAAAGACGAGAGCTTTCACGAAATACACTGGAGAACTTCAAGGAAGAAAACCAAGTAGTTACAGTGTTTTGACTAATCCAAAGAGTCATAACTCGGTAAACTCTCATATGCTTTCAAATCAACTTCGTACCACTACTTCAAAACTTTTTGATGTCAAAGGTTCTAGTCTTAGAAGATATTCTGGTGTTCCAGATGATGTCAACATTGAAGATTATATCGATCAACATGATGGAGATGAAGAACTTGGTCTGGATGATTATAGTGATTCTTATGACTTTGATGATTATGAAGAAGATAATGAACTAACGCCATTGAACATTGCTCAAGCGAACAACAAGTTGAGAAGTAAAGCTTCAAAAGGTTATTTTAACAGAAAGAGTTTTCCTAATTTTAGATCTACAGATACAGATACATATAATGATAATGGAAGTACTTACAAAGAAGATGGGATTGTTCAACCAAAAGCGAAAACCAAAAAATATAAGAATAAGAATCAACAAAATCAAAGAATTCAAGAACCCTACTCGCCACATAATTTCCATAATTCTAGAAAACAATCAAAGATTCAAACGTTCAAGAACTTTGTTTATCTGTTTTCATTTATGTTTTTGCTACTAGCGTTTGGATTCATTGCTGGGTTCTTATTGGCAACAACTAAAGATTTACAAAGCGTTTCCATCAAAACTGTTCAAGATGTCGTTGTTTCATATGATGAATTAGTCTT
The DNA here is from genome assembly GCA_030579035.1 of Gotozyma siamensis. Classification (NCBI taxonomy): domain Eukaryota; kingdom Fungi; phylum Ascomycota; class Saccharomycetes; order Phaffomycetales; family Phaffomycetaceae; genus Gotozyma; species Gotozyma siamensis. Next base: position 15,417 of record JAKTZZ010000079.1, read on the forward strand.
TGACATTTTCGTCGAGGCCTTCAATCCTGGATTTGTCTCAGTTTCTGTTAAAGATGTGGAATTGGATGTTTTTGCAAGAACTGAATATATAACATCAGAAAATTTTAATGGTGGTGTTCCTATTTACGTTGATGATGCAAATGGTAAAGTTCACATGATCACTGAACCAATCATTGAAACCGTGTTGCTAGGTACTGTTTCCAAATTAGAAGTCCCACTTGCGTTCTCTAGTGGATTTTTCAACAGAAATCATTCAGTTTCAAAAGGCTCTGTGAAATTACTGCATCCAGGCCAGAATTCAACAGATACTTCACATGATGATCAAATTCCTAAGATTGAGAATCCAAAATTGGAGAATGACTCTGAGAAATGGAGAGATATTATTAAACATCCGTTCAATTTGATACTGAAGGGGAAATTGAAATATGAATTACCATTCTTTGGTACAAAGAAATCCGTTTCCGTGACAAAAACTGTCTTGATTGATCCAAATTCTGAAGATTTTTTGTTAAAACTGATAGAAGTCATTTAAAAAAAAAAAAAAATGAAAGAAAAGCGCTAGAAAATAGAAAAGATTGCTTCAACTTTTGCTAATAAAACCTATATTTATTAGAATCATATATTCACTCTCGTACAGTTTTTTATCGCCTACATTCTCTGGAATTTCCAACCACTGACTTCAAAAAAATTATTCATATATCTAATCAGACCCCTTTGAGATTCAAAAGAAGTTGAAATATGCATCTATGTACAGTATAAATCATAAACCACATCCTCCTCAACTACCCATTCATTTTCACTTTTCCTTCTTCATCCATTTAAAAATTTTGTCTATCAATAGAAGAAGTATTTGCAAGTTTCTTATCATCGACTTTAACAATCATAGATCTTAAAACACGAGGATCAGCCCTCAAAGTCCTTAGAATTTCCGACTGGACACCGGTACTTGAATCAAACAACATGAGGAAAGCATATCCATGAAAATGACGTTCTTGATCTTTACTAACAATCTTTGGTAAGAAATGTCTGCCTAAACTTTGAACGTTTCTAACAACACCACGATTCTGAATTATAAGCTTGCCAATGGTGGATGTGACTTGTCTGGCTTCTTCAGTGAGATTGGTTGGTTTGGCAATACGCGTAATGGCTGTTAGTTCATAAAGCATCTTTCACTCGTTTGGGTTTCTGTTAAATCAATCATGTTCATCTTCACTTGATCGATTTTTTTTTTTTCTTCAAAATGGAAATCGGTATTACCCGGATCAAATCACGTGAGTAAAATAACAGGGCATCTGTGCTCAGTAAAATATTAACAAGGAATTGGTGATAAAACAACGGGCATCAAATCGGTTATTCCAGTTAGATGTCACTAGAAAGAGAATTTACTTACAAAATTTAAAATTAGGTTCGGAATGTATTTAAAAGTGCCAGCTTTAAGTGCTGAAAGTGTCTTCAGGTACTAATTTTCATAAAGCCGGAAATCAAGTCTATTTAACCGAGACAAAACTATGCTTAACTTCTTAGTAAAAAATTATTTATTCTTCACTCAATTAAAGCCAAAACAGCGATAATATTATTGATGAGAGAATTAGTGCTTTAGCTACAATATTTTCTAGATTAAACATCCTGCAATATTTAAAGATCAAGTATAAATTAAGCATTAGTTGCTGTAGAAAGTGTGGAGCTTTCTGGTTGAGGTTTGAAGTTTGAAGAACGTCTTGATCCACCTAATTTTTGAACCTGTAACTGTTTTTCCAACTGTTTGATCTCAGAAGTGTAATTCTCAATGATTTTTCTCTTTCTGAGAATTTCTCTGAAAGTTTCATCTTCTTGTAATGGTTCAACAACTTCTTTGTAATTGTAATGATCCAATAAACTTGAATTCTCTCCCTGGACTTTGGCATTTTGTCTTGAATAAGAATCATGTTCAATCAATTTTTCTCTTCTATATTTCTCATAGAGAACATCATGAGTACTATCTTTCAATTCTTGTAAGTGTGAACCGAAAATAGCATTTCTTAAGATTGTAAAATCACTATGCTTAGGATCTTCAGTTTTGAAAACTCCCCATGGATATCTTCTGGTGTGATATTGACCATCATGAAAGATCTCAACATCATAACTACCCGCAACTGCAAATGGTAAGAAATCTTTAAAAACAAATCCATCAGATGATGATGAATCTTCACTTTGTTCAGTCTCAACTGGGAAATCATAAATTTGAATATTATTGGCTCTAATATCTTGCAAGATCAACGCCTTATTCAATCTCAACTCTTCACTAGTTAAAGAATCAGCTTTTGCAATAACTGGGATGATATTAACTCTTGGTGCAAGTAATTTCATCGTATCAACATCCAATTGTCTTAATCCTCTAGCAGTTGGTCTGATGAAATACAAAGCAGCATGAGGTCTTCCATCTTTGAATCTTGGATCTCTTTGGATACGACACTCCTCAGTCAAGACATCATCGAACTGCTTCTCCAAATATTCAATAATCTTGGAAGCAGAGTGTGAATTATCAACGTTATCACCAAATCCTGGAGTGAAGACAATATCCAAGGCAATTGGAGTAGACTCTTCCTCAACGATATTGATATGTTGTCTAACGATCTCGATTCCTGGATTCAAATGAGACTCTTTAGGGTCAACATGGGCGGTATCTCTTTGAAGAACCTTCTGTTTGCATAAACTGTTGACAAATGATGATTTTCCTGTCCCTTCTTGACCACAGATCAACACTGTGAAGTTGATTCCTTTTTTCAAGTTCTTTCGGCGGCGTATCTCTTCAGGAGAGTAGTTCTCGATGTGTGACACCATTGGCTTGTGACTGTTTCTGGGATTGAATGAATAAGGAGGAAGAATGATGATGATTTTTCGTTTTGAATTGTGAACAACCCACAATGAGGTTTGGAAACTTACCACAAAAACAAGTCCACAAGAAATCCATAGCATTGCACAACTAAGAGAAAAAGACAACAGGCGAGAAAAAAATAAACATGGAACCCTAATAAAAACATTAGAAGTGTCTGTGTCAAAAAAAGATATTAATACATTTATTCATTAGAATTTTTAATTAAAAGTCACTTTCGTTAGCATCACTCAGATCACTCAAAAAATCCATGTCTTCATAAATCTGACTCAACTGCATGATCTTTGTAGCTCCAACTCCAACACGCTTGGGGGCCGGCCCAGAGTTCAAATCCGTGATTGAGGCGCTTATACTTCTGACACGTTTTGTTTTTTCAGCAGGTTCTGACAATGTAGGCGTTTTGAAAATTGATTTTGGAGTTGGATTTGGAGTCGATTTTGGAGTTGAATCCAATATTTTCTTAACCTGCGGAGTTACTATCAATGGATTTTCATTAGGTTGTTGGATGAGTGACCTTTTTGATTTGGTGAAAGAACTGGATTTCTTGGTCTCTAGATCATTTGATTTGTCTTTGTTGATTCTTGCCAGGGTTGATTCATTATCGATCCTGATGTGCTCAATCTTAGGAGTGGTAGGACGACTCAATTCTGAATATTGTGAGCTTGGTGCTGATAACTTGTTCTTACGACTTGCATTCTCAAGTTTTGAAGCTAACAAGTCAAATTTCGGTTTCTTTTCAATTGGTTTAGAGATCTTTGGTCCCAATGATTGTTTGCCTTGTGGTGAAGAAGGTGCTTGCTTAACGAGGTTGGCTTGTGTTGATGGTTCAGGAGTTCGATTTACTGGTGTTAATATTTGAGATTTTGGAATGACAGGAGGCAAAATTGGTTGTTGTTGAACTGGTTGAGGCGGGATAGCTGGTGGTTGTGTGACTGTGTTGGTAGGTATTGAGGATGGGATTGGCGGAATTGGAATTGATGGAGGTTGTTGGGATTGTTGATTGATCGACAGGTTTGGAATTGCAGGAGCTTTAACGAATGAAGCAAATGGAGGTTGACTTGGTTGTTGTTGATTGTTGCAGTTTTGGCTTGGTTGTTGTTGCACTTGTTGTTGAGTAGTGTTTTGACCTTGTTGAGGTTGATTGTTGAAATTGTTCTTTGGATCAGTTGCTACTCTGAAGTTTGGAGGTTGGAAATATTGTTCGTCGTCTTCTGGATATTGGTTGATTTCATTCAACACATATTTCAATCTGTTTTTCGTCACTTGTGTGAAATCATAACTAGCATCATAAGTACAATTTTTAGCTTGAACAATCTCAATTGCCAATTTGTTGTATTGTTCGAAAAAATCCATCACTAAAGAAGGTGTCACTTTCAAATCTATGCTCTTTAACATCTGTTCAGGAATTTGTAATCTTCTTCTCAAAAAAACAAAACAGAATAAAGAAACAATACAAACTTCAGTGGAAAAAACCAAATAAACCTGTGTTGCCATGCTTCTATCAATCAATGCATACACCTCCGCACTGATGCTCTTCATATTTCTCAAAATATTCTCATCTAAATCATCTCCAGCTCTAATATTCAACAATTTACCTAAAACATCATAAGGACTTTGTAATATCAAATCGTAGCATAAATCCCCCATGAAATTCATTTCTAAATGCTCAATCTTATCCTTGATCTCCCATTCTTTACTCTGATGCACTTCGAAGTTCCTTTTCAATATCTCGTCAATAGACCTAGGCATCTCCAGCACTCTAGATGCAAGAAACACACATAGGGCTTCGAACACAACCTTGGTATAGGCCTTGTAAGAGCGCCTCTGGAAATATCTCATGAAGTAAACGACCGCACTGAACAAAAGTCTGAAATTAGTGCGGTTCTCTTTGAAAGTACACGCCCTTCTCATCATATAAAACGCATCGAGTTGGAGCCTCAACTCTTGTTGACGACTGATCTCATCCTTACGAGACCAGTATCCCAAGGAGGACAGGCCAAAAAGCCACGTATTGTCCTCCATATCGATGCGATCGGGGAAGTAGCCCGGTTTGCTGGACATCTCCTGGGAGTTGTGCTGGGACATTTGACGAATTGTTGAATTTCAACGCTTTTAAGACTTCTCTTCAACATAAGAGGAATTGGAGAAAAAAACAAGAGGTGTATGGGTGTTCCCACTGCT
>JAKTZZ010000080.1:0-20515 GCA_030579035.1 Gotozyma siamensis
TTATCGAAACTCCAATCCCAACAACCACCGAGGAATGGACCGGATCTGATACTACCACTTACTTGACTTCCGATTCCACTACCACTGGTTGGGTTGTGAAAACTCCTGAAACAGATTCACCAGTTTCAACCACCACTCAACCTTGGACTGGGTCTTACACTACCACTTACTTGACTTCTGACTCTACCACCACTGAGTGGGTAGTGAAAACTCCACTCTCAACCATTACTGAGTCATGGACTGGATCTTATACTACCACTTACTTGACATCTGATTCCACCACCACCGGTTGGGTTGTGAAAACCCCAGAGACAGATTCACCTATCCCAACAACTACCGAACCATGGACTGGCTCATACTCAACAACTCATTTGGGTCGCTACTTGAACTCTACCATTTGGGTTGTTAACACACCTGCCAGCACTCATACCACTAACACTCCAGTCAGTGTTCCTACCTTGACTGAAATTGTCACAGTATCTTCTGGTGTTACCCAAACCATCACTGTTCCTTGTGTCACCCAAGGCTGGACTCAACAACACACCACTACCAGACTCGTTGTTGGAGACTCAAGTACCTACGTTGTTGTCAACACACCTTCCACTGCTACTGTTTCCTCTACAGTTCCAGCCCAGAAGACTACTGCCGATTCGGGGAAACCAGAAAACCCTGTTGAGACTGCCAAACCAACCCTGGTTACAGTTTCTCAATCAAATGGTCCTTCATCGCCAGTTGCAACTGCGGCAATTACCACTATTTTTGATGGTGCCGCCTCCATCAGAACAACTTCATTGACTTTGGTCTTTGCCGTTTTGGGATTTTTATTCCTCTAGAGTTTCCTAGAGGATGCATCAGATTTTTTTTCAATTCGTACTACTTTACTTTTGCAGTGTTCTCAAACTTTTCTAGAACATTGACTTCAATTTCATAAATGTTCATCTAATTTTGATTTTAAACAAGTAGACCACTTTGTAATCTGTTTTTGAATTCCGACCCGCATCTCATGCAATTATTTCGTTATGACTATGCATTTTGACAGGTGTAACTAGTCAACCAGGACTCGTTGAAATCAAATGGAAATTCCATATATCGAACGAACGGACGCCAATTGGTCAGTTGGCAAAAAAAAGAGATTACGTCCCTATAGCTACTGCAACTTCAAGTAAAGCAGAAAGCCCTGTTGAAACTGCCAAAACAACTCTGGAAACAGTTTCTAAATGAAGTGGTTCTTCAGTCCCTGCTGTTACTCCTGTAATCGCCACAATTGTTTGATGGCGCTGGTTCGAGCAGAACAACTGACTTTAGTCTTTGCGGTTTTGGGATTTCTATTCTTCTAGATTTCCTAGAGGATGTAGTTGTTTATTTGATTTTGCTGCCACTTTACTTGCAATTTGTGCTTATTCACTATCTAGAACTTTGATTTTATACCTGTTCCTATTTATTCTTCTAGGTTTACTTGGCTTCCCTTATTGAATTTAATCAATTTTTCTAATACTAATTCGTAACAAGAACAAACAAAAAGCGAAGTTCTAAGACTTTTTAACTAGCCTTTATGTTAGTAAACCTCAGACTACTGAAATCACTATCTGGAACTACGGCCCACCAATTTTTTTTTGTTTTTAAAATTGTTTGAACCAAAAAATAAGATAGAAACACTATTGTCACTTTTTTACCCGTTATTTTTGACAGACGTTTCATGAAAATTTTTGTTGAATGTTTCGTTTCAAATCAAAATTTAGACAAATTTTTAATTTCAGCCTCGAAAGACTGGAAAATGAAAGGCTAATTGTAGAAAATGATCACCTACACATTCCCTGCTAACAAGTATGATGTTTTTTTCTTTTCAGTCGAAAAAGCCCGATTTTATCATCAGACACACTTTTAGATTTTTAGTTAGACTATCTGAATTATGTAATCAATAAGTAATTGAAGATAAGGATAATTATCAAATCAAATCTTTAAACGAGTAAACGGTCAATCAGAATACTCATAATCGTTTAACCATGTTAGTCTTGAGACAATGATTTTGCTGCACTCTAGAAAATAGTTAGTTGAAAAGGGAATTTACCGTATCACTGAACAGTTGAGCTAAAACAAGCGAGTAGGGCTAATTTGACCGTTTAACACTTATTGTTGGTAGAAAAAGAAACGAGAGTGGGCTTCTAAGTTCTGAGTGATGCAACAGTGTTGGCCTTGGATTTCTTTGACAACGGTATCCGAGAAGATAACACTGGTTATGGGAGATGATAAATACAGTGGCAAGACTGGTAGTATAGAGTGAAGAGCAGTATCCACATGTCTAGAATGGCAAAGAGATACACGATAAGGAGTGTGGAGTTGACCCGCAAGAACGAATGTGTCAAGATTGACAAGACAGAGATCATGAGGCCTGTATACAAGAAATAAACTTTCTCTTTGGATATCCATAAAATGCACTAGATTGTGCCAAACGTCGCATAACACTTCCATGTACTCGGTGTGCCTTATCTACATCGGAATTTTTAGTTGCAGCTCCTCCTATCTCCAGATCTTCCCAATCGAGAATTCGAGAGATTGCTTTTTCCGTTGACATCAGCTTTCCCACTCAAGTCTTCCCTCTGAGCCCGATGGCGGGCTGTGATTGGCCCGAGCCGGAGCCTTTGATGTAGCCTATGTAGCGTCTGTCAAAGTGATTCCCCCGGTTAAATAAAGGTGCCTTTACATCTGTCAACTTGAAGGGCCTGCCAGGGTCTTCCTAGCAGGAAGACAACAGGCTGCCCACCAGCAAGAGGGCTCGTTTACTGTCTGCCCACGCACCAGAATCCTGGCCCTGGCAGCGTAACTCCACGCGAGATTCCTGAATCCTGATCAACGTCAGTGGCTCGATTAGGAAATTATATCCAACAGCTTGGAAAACCGTTTGATCAGGTTGAAAAAGAAATTTCGAGATGCGCTTCCGGTCTTGTGATTGGTCCGCTTGCCGTGCTTCTAGAAGGTGGAACTGACTGATATGATCGGAAAACTGACATTCTCACATTGTGTATAAAAGCACAGGACCATGCTCTTGTTTCATGGATCAGTTAGAGAGAGCCCCTTTCTCTCTCATCTCCTTATCACAACTTAATCAACACAATGAGTGATAAACAAAGCACAGAAAAACTCGCTCTCCAGAGCGTCAGCGATGCTGCAAGCGTCTCTTCTGAATCAGATGACAAGCAGTTGCACCAGGATATGAGCCAAATGGACAACAGAGATGCTGTCCTGGCCCAAAAGATCCATTTGACCAACAATGCTATTGATGAAATTGGTTTCACATGGCATCATTTAAAATTGTTCTTAATCGCAGGTTTCGGTTATTCTATTGACTCACAGATGGAAATGATCCAATCCGGTGTTAAAGTCTACGTTGATTATCAGATGTGGGGTGAAGGCAAGTTCCCACTATCCAACGTTATATTCTACGCTGGTTTAATCTGTGGTTCTTTTGTCTTTGGTTTTGGTGCAGATCTTTTAGGTAGAAAACTCATTTTCAACACTTCTATCTTCTTAACTTCCCTATTTGGTTTTTTGACTGGTGCAATGGACAGTTACTCCACTTACAACATTTTCCAATTCTTATCTGCCTTCTGTGCTGGTGGTAACATTGCTACTGATGTTTCTGTTTTTTTAGAATTTTTACCATCAAAATACCAATGGATGAACACCACCATGGCTTTCTACTGGGGTGTTGGTCAAACTATTGCCTCTTTGATTGCTTGGGCTTTCATTCCAAATAACTCCTGTGAAGGTGCTGACAACTGTCCTTCTCACTTGAACAGAGGTTGGAGATACTGTTGGTACGTTAACTCTGGTATTTGTTTATTCGCTGCTTTGGTTAGATTATTCATCTTAAAGATGGATGAAACTCCAAAATTCTTAATTTCCGTTGGTAAAGATGAAGAAGCAATTGAAGTTTTACAAAAAATTGCACACAAGTACAACCGTCCGATGTCTTTAACTTTGGAAGATTTACAATCTTGTGGTGAAATTCAACAAGATTACTTTGATCCTTCAAAAGATGCTAGTTTCAAAGCCCTTTACACTACCATCAAGTCAAACATGTCTGTTCTTTTCGAAAATAGACTCATCACTAGATCAACAATTTTGGTTTTGATCTCTTGGGCTTTTATTGGTATTTCTTATTCTATTTTTTACAATTTCTTATACATCTTCATTGCTTCCCATGGTGGTAACACTGGTGATTCTACTTTCTTGGTTTACAGAAATGCAACAATTGCTAACTTTGTCGGTATATTTGGTCCAATCGTTGCTGGTTTCATGATTATGATCAAATTCCACGCTTTCGGTAGAGATATCATCGTTGGTAGAAGAGGTACTCTTATCTTTGGTGCTATTGCAGCAATGGCAATCTTATTCGGTTACACAAGTGTTAGAACCCCATCTGCAGACGCTGGTTTCGGTGCAGCAACATACTTCTTCGTCAACATTTACTACGGTACTTTATATGCTTACACTCCAGAAACGTTCCCAACAAAGGCAAGAGGTACCGGTGTTGGTTTCTGTTTATTGGTTGGTAGATGTTTTGGTATCTTTGCCCCAGTTGTTTATTACTTCGGTGCTAAATCAGGCTCTGCTATTCCTATTTGGGTCACTGGTGCAATCATTGGTTCGTTGGCTATAGTTTCTGCCTTATTGCCTTTCGAACCATCTTTACAAAGAACTGTTTGAGACAGTGTTCAGTTTCGTTTGGGTCGCTGGCCTTTTTATGGGCTTGTTAATTTATACACATTTGATTTGATTTATTGAGCTTCAACTTGTAGATATGGATTCGACCCTTGAGCTCAACTTTAAAAAGTAAGGAATTCAGAACCTACAGGACACAAGGCTTAGAAGTTAGAACCTATAAGACAGTGAAATACTAGATAATATTACTTGTCTGTCAAATTGTACTTGATTCAAGTCTCAAATCTTCCAGATCAGGCAGTGAAGTGCGTCTTATCAACAGTAGATCTTAGATCTCATACTCTAGGTTCATAGAAGTCACAGTACTGTTAAAAAACCAAATGCACGACATCTTAGTCGCTCACTCGAGTTCATTGGTATTTTCTGATTATAGATTCGATACAACATGGAACCCTTTGCCAAAAAAGGTAAAAGTCTGAGTAGAATTCACAAGACTAAAGAAAAAATTTTTGCAGTTGAAGCCAAGGTCTCAAAGGAACTACGCTTGTCGCCCACTGAATAGATTCTCACTCTGTTGTAGACAAATCATACTTTACATCGATGAATAACTAAAAAACACGTGATTATTCAAAACACGTGACATGTCTATTTCTCGGAGTTTGATTCGGAGTTTGTACCCCGATGACCCACACCAAAAAAGTGAAAAATTCGAAACTCGACAATTTGTTTCAGTTTAACAACCACCAAACACTCGAAACAAATGGCATCTGAAGCGTTTCCAGTGAAAGTGCAGGTACAGATCTCTGCTCTTGGTGCTGGTTTGAAGCCACTGGAGCTTGATTTGTTCAGCAGCGACGTTGTCAATGACGTTCAGGCCGCATTCTCATACTCCAAACAAGTGTTACACATTACCCATTTTAGCCTTTTCTACCAAGGTCAAGTGTTAGATTTGGAGACTTCATTCAGTGATCTTTTGGGATCTGAAGCCCAAAAGACGCTGATCCTCGAAGCTAAGCCAGTCGCTTACACTGCTAAGTCTATTGTTGAACATTTGATTAGCACCAGAAACATTGTTGGTATTCAAGAAGAACAATCATTTGGTTTAAACCAAGGTATTTCCAAAATTGGTGAATTAGAACTTGAACCTATCCCAGAACTAACAGAAGTGAAGAAAGAGGAATCAGAAGCAAAGGCCACTTCTGAAAAGAAAGAAGAAGATATTGAAGGAAAAGAAGAAGAAGAGGAAGAATCTGATAAAATCACTCCACCAACTGCTGAAGAAGTTTCCAAAGTTGGTAAATTGATTGGCACTTTTTTTGGTGAATTACCAGCCAACTTCAACACTCCCACCTCCTTGACCACACCTGCTGTTCGTGGTTTGTACTTGAGTGCATGGAACCCAATTCCTATTAATTATAAAGCAAGAGGTCATTTAGTTTACATTGCTTTACAAACTTTAGAAAGTGAAATCTTACACATCACTGGTTCAACATCGGGATTCTACGTCAACAGATCATCAAGTGCCAAATTTGATCCAAGTCCAAAAGATCCAGCTCATTCAGCATACACTTTGTTTGAATTGATTGGTAAAGTCTCTAAACTATTCCATACACAAATCAAACAAAACAACGAAAAGATCGAATCTGTTGATGCGGTCACTTTCCTCAAGGGTCAAACCAACTACTTAGCCACCCCATGGATCACCAAACCTGTCAGTATCAATGCTGATTTCGGTAAAATCCAACTCGATGAAACCTCAAATTACTCAACCAGAGATTTCAACGATGAAATCCAATCATTGAGAGAATTTCCAGGTAAAACTCTTCAAGACAAGATTGTTCGTGAACGTCTTTTATCCAAGACCGCTTTCGATTTCACCAATGAGGCGGTCAAAGGTGCCTTTGCAGTTTTGAACGGTGGTGTTGTCCCATTGAACCCATCTGAAGACCAATTGAACAACATTTATTTACACAATGGAATCTTTTACTCTTTTGGTGTTGATACTGGTTCATTTAGCGCTATTGGTGGAAATGAAGCTTCAAGAGCATCATCTAACCAAGATTTGCAAAATTTGAACTTCATCAACCAAATTGATTCCAAGGGTGTTTATACCTTAATGACCACTATTGTCGACTACGCTGGTAAAAGAGTTATTGCACAGACTCCTGTTCCTGGTCTTTTTACTTCATCTGAACCAAAAGAAGCTAAGAATGAAGAAACTGGAGAATTGGAACAAATTGATGGTGAACCATTAACCAAGATCAACTATGGTCGTGATGATAACGAAGAAACCATCAAAACTGACAAAGAATTTGTTTCTGCTTTGGAACCAATCTCCAAAGCTTTGCATTTTAAGAAAGAAACTGTTGGTGGTGTTGAATTGACAACTAGCCCAGATATCAAAGGTATGGTTGGTATCGATAAACGTAAATACATTATTGATCTATACAATGCCACACCATTAGATATTGAATTCATTGAAGCTCATTACGCCCCAGGTGTTGAAGGTTCATATCCTCACAGACAAACTGTTGTTCGTTTAGATGCAGTCCAACAATGGTGGTCTTACAGAGTCAATGAACTCATCAGTGAAGAAGCCAAGGCCAAGGGTATTGATTTGACAGTTGAGCTGAAAGAAGGTGATAAATTGCCAGAAATTGACATCGATGAGACTAAATTGTTGTTCTCATTGGATGCTTTTAAACAAGAAGGTTCAAAAGAAGATGAAAATGTTAGAGATTTATCCAAATTCATTAAAAATAAATTAATTCCTGGATTCATTGAACAATTCGATCCATCTTTGAATATCATTCCTGTGGATGGTGCTCATTTATCTTCTTCTTTGCATAAGCATGGTATTAACATCAGATATTTGGGCTACATTGCCCAAGAATTGAAGTCAAGAATTGAGAAATCTAAACTCGAAGAAGAAGAATCTATTGCTCACAACAAAACTTTGAATGAGAAATATGAAGCCAGATTGAATGAAAGAAACTTGAAATTTACTGAAGAATTAAAGAAAAAAGCTGAAGCTGAAGCTAAAGGTGAACAATACGAAATTGAAAAACCTGAAGCTGACGACTTGGAGAAAGATGAAGCTGAGATCAAAGAAGCTGGATCAAGAACAGTTGCAATCTCTAAAATCTATGAAGGTTTATTAAATGTTGTTGAATTGGAATTGATTGCCCGTGGTGCCAAACATGTCTTGAGATCATTTGCTGCTTCATTGCCATTGGAATTGATTCCTTCCTTAGTTTCCCATTTCCATAATGTCCTATTAGGTGCTAAATTCAATCCTTCTCCAAAGATTGAGATTGCAAACCAATTTGGATTCTACAAGACTGAAGATTTGGAATTCACTAAATTAACTCCAGAATCAGTCAGAGCATTGATCGAACAACAAGTTCGAATCCGTTACAGAACTTCATTACCTTCTAACTGGACTGATTCTGTTTCTCCAATCAGATTACAAAGAGAAATTGCTCAAAAATTCGGTATCCAATGGATTCAACGTGATTTCCACTTCACTCAAGAATCATACAACTCATCAATCTCTTTATTATTAAAGGAAAAGAAATCCAAAAAATCTAAATCATCCAAGGTTGAACAAACAAGAGTCAACGTTTTCGACCCAGAAGACGTTTCATTGGCACCAATTGTTAAAACCACCACTCCTCGTGCTTCAACTGCTGAACAATACTTCGAAGCAAGCCGTCAATTATTGAAAAGCTCTAATGAAGAAAAAAGAAAAGAAGGTGTCCAACTTGTCAATGAAGCAGTCGCCATTCATATTCAAGCATACGGAAATGTTCATCCTGAGGTCCAGAGATTATACTCTCAGTTAGCACAAGTTTACAGAGATTTGAAGTTACATTCACAAGCAACTCATTTCGCACGTAAATCTGCCGCTATTAGTGAAAGAGTCAGTGGTTTGGATTCTCATGAAACTATTGTTGCATACTTGAACCTCGCATACTTCGAAATTGAAGCAGGTAACATCACCAATGGTCTGAAATCATTTGCAAGAATTTCTCAAATTTGGTCAAAAACTTTTGAAAATCAACATATTTCAATTCCTGTCATCTTAGCTGATATTGTCAGTTTCTTACAACAGTACAAATACTTCAATGCAGCAATTGAACTCTCTTCAAAATTGATTGTTCTAGCACAGAAATTACACGGCGAGAACTCATATCTGTTGGCTAGTTTGAAATTCCGTCAAGGTCATATCTATGCTTTGAACGAGAAATACCAACAATCATTAGCTGCTTCTCATGAATCGCACAACATATTAGAAACACTCTCCAGTGCTAACCATTACTTGACTAAACAAGCCAGATCGTTGAAAGAACAAGTCGCTGAGATCATCAAGTATAACGAACAAACTGCCAAAGCATCAAAACAAATGGCAAAAGTTCAAGCTCAAAAGGATAAATTGAAGGAAGTTACCAATAACACTCCAAAAAAGAAGAAGACTGCTGATTTAACGGGAAAGAGCGTCGATGAAGTTTTGGACTTTGTCCTTGGTAATGGTTCAGGAAGGAAGAAGTCTAAGAAGTCAAAGAAATAAGAGATTTGAATCGTTACTGTAAATACAACTATGGTTCATACAGAAACTTGTATATATCTAAATCATAACATTAGAAACATGAGAAGTTTGTAGTATTATCTCTTAATGACCAATTTTCTAACGGACTCTGGCAAATTGGATAGATCCTCCTCTTCATCATCATCAAAATCAAAAGCGTTTGGTTTTTGATTTTTGGCAATTTTTTGTTCGTATTTCAACTGTCTCTTTGCTTCTTCTTCCTGGTACTTTTTCTCTTCTTCTTCAGGATCATAATTGATCCAAACACCAATTCTCTTATCAATAGCTTCTTCTTCTGCATCATAGAACTGGTCTTCAAATCTTGTCTTTCTCACTGATGAGCCATGAACTTCTGCGAATCCGTTCTTCACCAATTCAATCTGATATGGGAGGTTTGAACCCTGCAAATACAAGTTACCAATGAACCCACCGATCTTATCAATATCAAAGATCTCAACACTGACGTCTCTTTGTAGAATCTCCCTGTTGTTGAACTCAAGAACTTTTTCAGCAATTGGGGATTCTTTCTGAACAGAAACCAAACCGGCAAGAACTAACGTGAGACGAATATTCTCTCTACCCAAAACAATTCTGATTCTGTTAGGACTAATAACGTATTCCACCACACCCTGAATCTTACCTTTATTGGCTAAAGTTCTGAGATGAACCTTAGCACGACCAGCGTCAACAGATGCTTCGATGAGTTTCTCAGGCTCAGGGATTTTCTTTGAGTGCACACCTCTGCCTTCTTTTATGGCAATTGATTCTGCTTCGATCAAACTGTCCCATATTTGAGAACGATCAGTGTCAGTTTGACGATGTCTAATCACTGTTGCAAAACCATTAAGAACGACAACTTCAGCCAAGTTTTTACCATTTGGCAAGGTAATAGAGACTAACGGAGTTTCATTTCTGAATTCCTCGGTGAGAACTTTGACTTTCTTACCAACGTACTTTCTAACGAATTCCTTAGATTGAGGAATGAATGGTGAAGTTTGTGCATCTGTTTGTCTAGGAGCACGTAATGATGTCAAGTGGACCAATTGTTGTGTTTTATTTTTCAAGTAAAGAGAGTATGTGTCTGATGACACGATTTTACCAATTGTAGCTTCAATAGTAGTACCGATCTTGAAAGAAGAACCAGTGGAGCCGGAAATCAAAGCTTTTGGTGATTCCTTAACAACCAACGATTTCCATAACCCTTTACCTGCCAACTTTGCCTTTTTCTCTGCTGCTCTAAGCACAGAGATTGGAGAACTTCCAAGAAGCTCGACTTGCCAGTCAGGAACATAAGCCAAACCATCCAATAGGATCTTCTCACTAATGTTACCAGCTGGGTGAAACACTTTGACAACCGGGATATCGTTGCTGTTGACACCAGCAAACTGAACCCAGACCTTCTGCTTAACGAGACGCTTCTCAATGTATTGCTTGGATTCATCACCGAATGGCTCACCTGCAGTGCCGGTTTTAGCATCTGTGGATCTTGGAGTTCTGATACCTGCAATCAACGTAACGACTTCGACATCTGTCCCGTCGTCGAAATAAATGTGTGTCACTATACGATCACCACTGATGGCCTTGTCGATGATGGCCTTGTATTTTAGGTCTGTGCGGAATCTTCCCTTGATTAGCCCAGACATTGTTGGCAGATTCTTTCTTATCGTTGTGGAGCGAAACTCAACAAGTTTTAAACAAGTGGCTTTTTATCGAGGGTTCAATTTTTCGGTTGGGACCACAAAAGGTAAACAAACATGCTGGAGTGAACAAAAATTGGACGATCATTAGAAAAACTAGATAGAGTTTACTACAGGAATTTGAAAACACAAAACATACTTATTTTAAGATATAGATCTACTCATTCATCATTTTTCTCCTCTTTATCTTCTTGTGATGGGAAAATATCAATTTTTGGCAATTTCTTTTCATTTCTCAAACTCCAATAATTATCAAGATATTTCCAATATTCTTCACGAGTTAACCAATGTGTCTCTTTTTTAAAAAATGCAGGCTCATAAACAATCCCATTATCATCTCTTTCTTTTCTTGTCTTTCTTTGTTTTTCCTCGACTTTCTCTTTCAACTCTGCTGCTTCATCATATTTACCATCTTCCATTGCTCTTTGATCAGGTCTCAATCTCGTGTCAGTGGATGAGATCCATTCCGATAATTTAGGTTGTAATGAATTCAAACTTATGGCATACGAGGTTAAATTGAATGGGACTTGTGGTCTAGGAACAGGTTGCCAGATTAAAAACTTGACACCATCAGAATTAGGACCAGCAGCAACGTCAAATCTATTCTTAGATGAATAATCAATTAATTCTTGTTTAACATCAACAATCTTCTTACCAAAGATCTTGGAATTCCAATGTCCACCAATAGCCCATTGTTTGACTCCTGATTTATCTGAAACAACACCACTCATTTCATATGAATTCACTGATCTCCAACCACGAGGTTTGAAATTCATTATACATTGATCTCCAGTCTTATTATTAGTGATTATCATCTCACCATAATTATCTATTGATGGATTACCCAACATGATACCAATAACTGAGGAGGTAATTTTAGTCCATGTATAAATCTCTTCTTCTTGAGAATTATCTGGTCTGAGATGTAAATACCAAGTTGCTGTTGGTTGAACATCAAACGAACGACCATTAAATCCTGATTTGACCGAGGTTTCACCATAGTAATCCCATTTTGGATGTTCTGCATAAATAGCAGAGATTGGAGGATGATGACTAACTTGTTCTGTAAAATATCTAAATCCTAAATCTGGTCTCGCATACTCATAAGTTTCTCCTAACAATGGATTGAATGGTTTAGCAACTCTGTTTATAGTTGATGAGTATTCAGAAGCAGCAAATGCAGCAACATATAACATTCTTAAAGTGGAGTCTTCTTGTGCGGCAGCTTCATCTAGCAATGTAACATATTCTAAATCTTCTGCAATTCTCTGTAACATCGAAGTAGGTTCATTGAATGCAACAGGTAAAGTAATCTTGGTTATATCTTTACCAATCATTGATTTCAAGATACCCCATAATGAAACAGTAGGTCTGTTATCGATTTTTAAAGGTAATTCTGTTCTAACTCCATCTTCATATCCACTGAAAGAGCCTTCCTCTTTTAAAAGTTGGAGTTTCTTTTTCTGTAATTCATTGATTGAATCAGGCAATGTCTCAGAGATATTAGTTGACTTTTTAACTAAAGTCTGAGTTTCTGAAACAGAAGAAACTGGTACATTATTGATTGTTTCATCGACAATTTCCTCATTTGAATCTTCAGCGTCTGAAAATTCATCAGCATCAAAAAACTCTTCATCTGAGTCTTCATCTTCATGTAAATATCTTGAAATTTCATTAGCAACATCATCTTCTGAAACAAGAGGTATCGGTGCCTGAGAAGTAGACTCAGATACCGAGACTGGAGGAACTTCCTCAGAACCATCATTTTGCAGTGATGAGTCACGATCATGATCTTTAGAAGGCAAATAAATCTCAGAAGCACTGGCTGCGGTGAATCTTTTACTTAATGCTCTTTTAATTTTTCTTCTTTCAGCTTCCAAATTCTCTAATTCATTGTTTTTCAAAACTAATTCATTTTCCAAGTTTCTTATTGAATTAATCCATAATTCATTAACATCACGTTGTCTTGTCAATGCTTTCAAGAGTTTTTCATCTCTCTTGGTGATGTATTTATTAAATTCATCAAAACTAGAAATCAACGAATTCACGGAATCTGTTGAAATGCTAATAGTTTCATCATTGATTCCTGAATTCTTCAAATCAACCAACAACTCTTTCAATGAGTTCAATTCAATATTGAATCTGCTCTTAATAACAGAGATCTCTTGTGAGAATGGACCGGATTCTTTATTGATATCTTCTTTGGAGAAAAACTTTTCAAATTCTTTATCCGAATCTTCATCATCACTGGTATCATGACCATTAGCAACATCATTATGTTCTCCTCTTCCTTCCACTTGTTCTTCATCTTCATCTTCTGAATCATCTGAATCATGAATAATGTGAGGATGGTACGAATTTGGCGGTTTCAAAGTTTCATCACTAACGAACTCATTATCATGATTTTGAATGACTTTCAATGAAGAGGATCCTAAATCTGCAGAATTTAAACTAGATCCACTCCCACTTTCATTTTCCTTTTTAATTGCATCAGCTATGGCTTTTTCTTTATCTTTAGAAAATCTAATGGCACCTTGTAAACTCCAAACCCATCTGTTTGTTTCAATTGGATGATTACCTTTCAAATGCCACCTTATTCCACTTTTCCCAATGATTTCAAACTTCAATTTCTCAGAAGAGTCTAAATGTAACGTAGCACTCTTCATGTTTAATGAACCACGACATGCATTATTTGTATCATCTTGAGATTGATAATATGATAATATCCCATTTGAATCCAATATAAACCAACGTAATTTATACCCTGATGCAAAATTTGTCCATTTGCGTAAGTATCCTTTATAAGTAGGGGCTTTGATTCCACCAATTATGGATGCATTTGAATCAATCACACTTTGTTCTTGTGATGCATCTTTAATTATTTGTTTCAAAGTTTCATTTTGTTTAGATATTAATTCAATAGGTAATTTACCCTTCTTGTCTCTCTTGAACGGATCTCCACCATTCTTCAAAATCCACTGCACCATTTGGACGTCTTCCTTCTTGATGAATTCATGAAGAACAGTCTCACCCGTGGCTGGATCATACCCATTGATGTCCAATAATTCATGATTTCTTGGAAAACTCAATATCAAATCCAAAGTTTCAAAATCCTTATTGACGAAAGCTTGTTTAAACCTCGTAGCGACACGTTCAATATAAATAGATCTCTCATGCTGCATCAATGCGATCATGTTCATATCACGAGTGAGTTCAATGGGTTGCTTAGACATGTTATTGAGCAACGTATCGTTGACTTTCTCATCCCGTAGCAACAACTGTGCCACATCAAGCCTATTGTTCAGCGCCACCAGATGCAAAGGGGTGTTCCCGTCTGAATCCTGGTGGTTTATGTCAATATGGAAGATGTCCTCCTGATCAGCTGGTGTCGGTAGGAGCAATAGTTGAATGGTTCGTATGTCACTGACCTGGACCGCGAGGTTCAAGATAAGTCCTTTCACTTGGTCGAGTTCGTCTTTGTTGCTGGCGTTCTCTGTAGTCTTGACAGTGGCGGTGAGTTGCTCGATGCTGCTATTCTTTAAAGCATCGAGGATCTTGAGTTTGAAGAGATGAGGATTGATTCTTGATCTGGAGGAGATGAGGTCAGGATCTCCGGGACTGGGTCTGTGAAAAGAGGGTTGTTAGTGGGCTGTGGATGTGTGAGGTGGGATGACGAGTAGATACTCACGCTGCCATGTTTCAAAGGCCTATGAATGGAGAATTGGTTCCTTTATTAGCGTGATTTTGATTGTGTTGATTTCTTGACGTTGATGTTTTTTTTGTGGATTTACTCGGAGATCACGAGATCTAATACTAGATGTTGATACCAACAGAAGAGAGAAGAAAGAGAAAGTTGTTTGAGAGGACCTCGCTAATATTCCTATTGCACTTATTCAGTTCTACTACTCTGCGAAATCCGCACTCTCTACACCCATTTCTAGATGCAATTATTAATTAAACCAACAAGGCTCATCTCAAGACACTATGGAATGACGAATAGGCATCACCTTTTCCCAACGCTGCCCTCTTCACGGTCCGTTGTGATCCCAACACAGACATCTTCACATCCTCGTCCTCGTCTTGGTTCTTCCTCTTTTGTTGTGATGGACTGGTGAACAATTGTGCCTTGATGTTATCTATCGTAGCGTTGAACTTACTGTTCTTCCCCTTATTAGACCCATTGTCTGGTTGAAGTGTACCATTAGCACGACTCTTCTTCTGTTGTTGGAGGTGCAGCTGGTTCTGCAATTGTGCCTGCAGTTTAGGAATGATCGACTGATCGTAGTCGTCCTGACGGTTGTTGTTTCTCTTCATTAAATCAACAACGGGACCATTACCAGTGGTGTTAGTTGTGCCATTGGCCTGGTGAAAAGTAAGCAGTGGATTCTCACCATTGTTGAAGACACCGGTACCATCAACAACAACGACTTTGAACTTGAGGAATTCATTCTTGTGTAAATCTTGGAAAAACATAACTTCATCACCATTAAACACTAATGATTTATAACCTTTGCCTATTTTTTGTCCATTTATGTAACAACCATTTGTTGAGAAGTCCAAGAGCCAAATATCTTCAAGACCCTGGGCTGGGGATTCATAAATGCTCAAGATTTGAGAATCTTTTGCCAGTTTGTCAACATCTTCCTTTTGATTAACGATGTTGTTATTGTTGTTAACTGATGGGATCAACATGTTAGCACCCACGGGATGTCTCTTCTTGACAAATGCACAATGGATCTTAGAAATCCTATCCTCAATGATCTTATAGTGACTGACCATGTTTCTACCAATGATAAATGGTGATTGTCCCTGTTGGATATTGATTTGTGATATTTGAGGAAGTGAATCTTGTAATGGAATCAAAGCGAAGGAAGTACCTGGTGGATATTGAGTGGCTGGATTCAATGGCTGGAAAGGAGTATGTGGAGGGATTGTTTGTGATGGAGAAGATGTGATGATTTCGTTGTTGGTGATTGATGGTTCAATGACTGATGTTTTATCAAATGATTCGTCTTCGATTTTGGAAAGTTTTGGCACAGCTTGTGAGTTTAAACTCTTTTGAGGGGATGCTTGTTGTTGTTGTTGCTTTGGCTGTGAGAACGGTTGGGATTGTGCCTGTGATTGAGGTTGTTGTGAGAATGGTTGAGATTCTCTTAATTTTGGATGGACAGGGATCTTAAAGACAGGATCTTCTTTGATCTCACCTTTGGCTTGTGAGGGTTCAGCAACAACTTCATCATTCTTCAAATCTGTTAATTGATATTTATGTTCATTTTCCAATCTCATTTGTTGTGACTGTGATTGTGATAATGAAACTTGTGAATTAATCTGTGAATTTGATAAAATCCAAGGATGCGTTAATGCTTTTGAAGCACTTGATCTTCTTCTTGGATCAACTTGTAATAATGTATCTAAGAAATCTCTAGCTTCTTTAGAAATCCCAGCTTCTTTTAAAGGTGGTTCATGATATGAGCCTTGTTTGATCTGTTTATACAACTGATCTTGTGTTGACCCTGAAAATGGCAAATGTGCAGTCAAGATAACATAGACAAGACATCCAAGGGACCACATATCCACCAATGATGAATATTTATCACTGTCAACCAATTGTGCAAATCGGCCATCAATCACTTCGGGGGCAACGTATGCTAATGTACCACAAAAAGTCTTCATGAATGTCTTTGTGTTTGAGATCTTGGCCAATCCGAAATCAGTGATCTTGACCAAGACAGGGTCATCTTGTGCAATCAAGATATTATCAGGTTTTAAATCACGATGTGATATATGTTGAGAATGCACGTAGTTAATAGCCATTAGGATTTGTTTAGTGATTTCTTTACCTGCTTCTTCACCAACTGAACCATGAGCAGCAACAAAATCCATCAAATCACCACCAGGAACAAACTCCATGACCAAATAATACGAATCATCATCTTCATAAAATCCACGTAACTTGACAATTCCAGGATGATCTAACCTTCTTAATATATCTAACTCTCTAGTGACACCGTCTGTATTACCCATGATTTTCCTCTTAGAGATAATCTTCACGGCATACGTCTTACCTGTGCTTCTCTCCACGGCTTTCTTGACCGTTGCAAATGCACCTTGTCCCACAACTTCATCCTTGATGACAAAATCTTTATGGATTCCCTCTTCCTGAACCAAGGATCCCGACGAGGAATGTGTCGATGACTTAGGGAACACAACGATGAACCGCACAATGTCCTTAGGGACACCTATCCCAACAGCGATCTCATCACCTTGACTCAGGATGTAGTTTTGTCCTTTAACGATTCGTTGATTGTTGATATACGTCCCATTGGTGCTCGTGTCCTGGATTAAAGTGTTGGAATCAGAACACCAGATCTTGAAATGGCGGTTACTGACACGCGTGGTTTCGTTGTATGAGATGTCACAGGCGGCATTACGCCCAAAGAACCATTCTTTTTGACCGTTTGGTTTCTGTTGAAGGTTGATGTTGGGCAGTTGTTGAGTTGTGCAAATGAGCGTGATCACGGTGTTCTGGTGGGCCTGTGAACTGGTGGAGTTGATAAGGTGCTGCTGGGAGGCCGTGGGGTCAGTAGAGACCTGTGTGGGCTGCGTGGGGGCCTCCATTGTGCTGTGCTCTCTCTCTCTTTACTAATGAGTGTTAGGAGTGAAATGAAAAGTGGAAAGAAAAAAAAAAAAAAAAAAACACGAAAAGAGAGATGAGGTATAATGAATAGAGTGTGATAAACATGGCTGAATTCGACGACATTTTACGCGAGTTTGAACGGGAGACGCGTGTCAGGGGACGTGCAGACGGTTTGGAAGCCGAAAGGAAGCGGTTGGATCTCGAGCGGATGACGCAGGTTTGGGTGCACGAGCGACTGGCCCCGGAGATCCTGATGTTTGAGAGGGAGCTGGTGGAACGGTTGCTGGAAGGGGTCCGTGCGCAGAGCGAGTACGTGGAGGTGAACTCTCTAGAGCTGAGCAAAGAGAAGGACATCAAGCTGAAGCTGCTGGTGGTGGAGAGCGAGCTGGAGCGCGTGGGATTCCTGATACGGTCGTACTTGAGAACGCGTCTGGCAAAGATCGATGAGCATTCTGTCTTTATCAGAGGGTCTAAGCAGCTACTGGAGAGGCTCAGTGAGAGCGAGACCGTGTACCTGGAGAGACACCTGCACGCGCTGGCGGAGCTTTACAACGGGGTGTTTCTGGCTGCTCTGCCCGCGCATCTGCACGCGCTGGACGACACTGGCGGCGGTGTGAGCATGGTTGACGGGCCTGAGATGGATAGGCCGGTCTTCGTGAAGGTCTTGCACACGGTGGAGCAGCCCGTGCTGGCGGGCGATGAGGAGGTCGAGCTGGTGGCCGGGAGCGTGTACCTGCTGCGGTACTCGGCCGTCAAGAACCTTGTGGGCACAGAGGTTGTGCTGGTCTGATGGATATGTTCAATGATTAATCATAACGATGTTTGATACAAGAGAAGTAGTTTAGTCGTAGTTTTCTATTTTCTCTTTTCTTTATTGGTTAGATCGTTCTTTTTAAGTGGGCGGCTATAAAAAAAAAACCAAAAATGAATTGAATTTCTTCCATTCCTACTATATTTTGTTCTTCTTCCTAGAAATTTAGTCATGCCACTATAGTCCTGAAAATAGGGGAAGAGGGGAACTCCTAGTACTGACATCTTGATACTAAAAAAAAGTAGGGTGAAACCAGCCATCACTTTTCTCAGCTAGTTGTTGATATAATCTTACAGATAGCTTTACTTTCACTTGAATTCATCTGACTGATTTGAAGTGGGTATGGATAGGATCTCAGCATCTGGTTTCATTTGATATGCAAGAGACCAATGGACTTCAGCTATCATCCTGATAAATAATTGACATCTAACTCATTTGTAATTCAATCTATTGTAACGCTGTTTACTTCAAAGTATACAGACTGAGTATATTTCAAACGCAAATAAATACAGTTAGTTACCGTTTGCCTCCTTCTATGGCGCAATGATTTATTAAACGATAAATGGGCGGCGGCTAAATGAAAGTTTGTAAATGGGCAAATAGTGGATCAATTCTACTCTCTCACAATAAGCCTCATGAATCTGAGTTGGTTTCACTAAGTAAAATTCCTTTAAAATATTAGATTGAGTCTCTTTACTAAAGATTCGAATCATTATCTATCTTTTTTCTTCCATTTTGTTTTGGTATAAATTAATTTTTTTGAATTGTTTTTTTTTCCTTTCCTTCTATTATTTAGATTGGAAAGAGATTATAGAGCAGCAATGATGATCTTAAGTATTTACACAGCTTCAATTAACGTCCAATAAGGGCTTCGTAAGTTATTTTAGATGTTGCTAGAGTGTATCATGGACTTAGAATCGAAAAACCGACTCTAAACCCTTCTTTTCTACTGAAGCATTTTAACTAACTATCACTTGATAGCATAGTTCATTGCTACACTATTGATTCTTAAACATGGGCTGGTCACTAAAACCTCAACAAGACGGTGCTGTTTAGCTGCATTTGGAACATAAGAGACCATTGTGCTTATACATATCTCCTTTAAAATAAATAGTTGACATTTAATTAGCAATTGTAGTATCATCCATACAATTTATTTAAGAGAATGAAAGAAAGAGAAGCACAGATTTTCGATAATAGCATTAAAGAACCAGATATGGAAGGCCTATCAGAGATGGAACATTTCAGAAAGATCCATGACTAATAAGGAGATGGGCAGCTAGTGTATAAAGTGCTGTAATTGGGCAGATGTTTCGAAATGCACTAAGAAAGAAGGGAGGATACTACACCCCACAATCTGAAATAAATCATTAAGCTCTCGTTACTTCTTGCGTTTCTATATATATTGTCGAATGTATTGTTTCTCTTATCCAAGTTCATTTGTGAATTGTCACTCTCGTTATTCAAAGAGGCAGTGTTAAGAGGATATCAAATCGCTAGTGACAAGTTTCAATATTCAGATAAAAGGGTCTTCCAGTAAAGTTTGATATGTACTCAGTTTTCTGTTTTTAATGCTCCTTCTTCTTGTTTAATAGATAAAACTAAGAAGGAATATCTTTTGAATAATCTAGTAGCATGTTTATGGATTACTTGAGAGTATAAGAAGTAGCCAATTATATTCAATGGATCATGGTTTTTCTCATACAGCGCTGCAGAAGTCTCTACTTCTTCCAATCTCGAACTTATCCCATTTGTTGATGTCTTTAAGCTAGCTTGAAAAATGAGGTTTTGAGCCCTGATATTTCCTAAAGCCTCACGTACCAACAATTGTTTAAAAGAATAGCTTTCGGTTACGGCCATATCTAGCAGAAAACACCATTTCCCGTCCGATCAATTGTAGTTAAACTGCTAAGAGCTCGACTGAGTAGTACAGTGGGAGACCATGTGCGAAATTCGAGTGCTGTAATCTTTTTTTTTTGCTTTCTTCTTTTGTTTTTTTTTAGTTCAACTTTTGGATGGTAGTACGCAAACTATTATTATGGCTATAGTTTATTCCGTGGAGGATCTCTAAATATCAAGTCTTACTAGACCCGAATTTAGGCCATGTCCAATATTATATA
>JAKTZZ010000081.1:0-19876 GCA_030579035.1 Gotozyma siamensis
ACAAGTTTGAAACATGTTCTTGAGGCAAAGGAAGAGTTTGAAATCACCATAAAGAGTGCTGCAAATACAGCAATATAATATGATAGCTAATAAACAAGATTTTAGTACGATAAGAAAATAGTCCGTATTTGTTGTTTGATAAACAATTCTGATTGAATGAAATCTGAGATAGATATATTATATTACATCTTGGAATCATACAAAGGTCTTAGGTTCAGGAAGTTTCACTAATGAGTTTACCAGTGCTAAGTATCAAATATTTGACCAGCCAACTGTGTGTGTTCAGGTCTGTCTTGTCTGTGTACGTCTGGTTTACACTAAAATGAATATAAATTATACATGTATTATGTCGGATCAGGATTCAGAGCTCAGAGCTTCCCGGAGAATATAGATATTCTGAATTCAGCAGATATAATAGAAATTACTGATGGTTTCAGTAATTTACATCTTCAGTCTAATGGTAAGAGAAGTATGAACTCGGACCTCGGACCTCGGGCTTAGCCTCGGAATTAATGTCGGATTTAAGGAACCACTACAATTAAGTATCATAATGGGGGAAATTTCATTAAAGCATAGTAAACACAAACGGTATGGGGTATGTTTATAGACTGGGTTGGGGGGGGGGGAAGAAACAGAGCTCACTTTGCAGCTCTTCTCTTTCTGTTTTTAGCATTCTTATGAGTTCTGAAATGTTGCATACAGTTATCATGTCTTGCAAATCTTGCATCACAAGTAGGGAAAGGACAGACGTGTTTTCTTTCCCCCGTATGAATTCTGGAATGTCTTGCCAGATGTCCTGAAGTGGTGAATAACTTGTCACAGATCTTGCATTTGTATTTTCTTGGTCCTTTGTCAAGGCCCATCATATGAACCGGTTGTAATCTATGTGTTGGTTGTTCTTGTTGTGTGTCGGTTTGTGATTGATGAGACTGTTCGGGTTGTGATGATAGTGGTTGCTGTCCCGGTGGCAATTGTTGCTGCTGCTGCTGCTGCTGCTGTGATGGTACCTGTGGTTGAAGTTGTGGTTTTTGTTCATCGGTTCCAGCCATTCGAAGAAGATGATGAGCTTGCTCAAGGACGGCAAATCCGTTGTTTGGATGATAGGACTGAGGATGGTAGGATGTGATAGAAGCGATGGAAGGTGTGTTGATGGAAGGGGTTGGTGTTGGTGTTGCTGAGGTTTTTAAGGCGATATTTTGACCTGACGGGTAATATTCACCGGTAGTTGGTACTGATATCGTAGACCTTATGTTTGGATGAGGATGTTCGAGTTTATAGCGCTGTTGTTCGGTGATGTAGCTCATCATGGAGTCGTTCTGATAATCGGAAGGAATCAATATTGGGATTGAATTCTTGTTTGAGGTTGTTGTCGTTGTTGTTATTCCACTGTTGCCGTGATGAGAAACCTCATGATGGTCTGATGGGTTGCCGGGAGAGCCTGAGCTGGACTGGTTCATGGGACTCGAGCGCACGGAGGCGCCCTGCTGCAGCTGCTGTTCGCCATCCGAGTTGTTGATGAGCGTGAGGATGGACGATATGGGTGGGAGAGAGACTGGTGTTTGAATCATACTGTGGTGCTGCAGGGTTTGGACTAAAGGCATGAAGGATGTGTGGGTCTTTGTGTGCCTGAATCCCGCTGTTGTGCTTTGAGGGTGGATGGGCGAGAGGTTGTCTAGACGGCGGCTGTTTGTCAGGAAAGAGAGTCCGGTTTAGTTTGGAGTGGGATTTATTAGTTTAAAACTGTTGAGATTGAGAGAAAGATTCGATTTTTTTTCCTCTATGCATGAAAAAAAAAAAAAAACGAGTTCGATTGTAGATAGGAGGTTTATTAATAAAACGGACGGATAAATTATGTCACTGTTGTGCTAAATCTCGTGTTGAATGGCACACTCCTCAAACAGCAAAGTTGCTCGTCTCAGCCGCAAACCTTCTTTTCGCTCAGCGGCTGTCGGACTAGTCCGGAGTCTCCACGTTGCCAAGTTTCAAAATTCGGGCTAAACAAAGAAAATTACGGATAAACTACGAAGGGTCCAACGTTATAAAAAAAAAAAGCAGTGAAATCGCCTGTTTCTGGCTGTGCAACGTCATAACGGATGCGTTCATGATTCTTTCCCGACTCCATTATCCTGTATTAACCCATTTCCTCCCTTCTCTTCTGTATTATTCCCACAGTCTCGGTTGCTTTTGGTGTAGAATGCGGATCTCTCTTTTTTTTTTTTTTTCCAGGGCCCTATATTGTCTCAAAGAAGGCGGTTGCTCAAAAGGGAGAAGGCTCAAGAGACTAGCATAGATCCACCTTGCTGGTCGCAAATCTTCGGAATGAGTGGCATATGCCACTGTGAGGCTCCATGTAGTCTGGTGGTGTCCCTTTTGGAGTTTTGGAGGCCAAACGGTCCAATCACAGCAAAGAACACCAGCAGATAAAAAAAGGGGCTGTGCAGGGTTCAAACTTTAGAAGAAAAAAAAAAACACGGACATATACCGTGCCGAGGTATTTCCGTCATTGCCCCTCTGGTATTTCCGCCCGGACCTGTTGGGAGCCTCGAGAGTGAACAAATAGGGTGGGTTTGTAGTCACTGTGGATCACTCATTATTGTGGTACTATGGTGTGTGCTCAACTGAACTATCCAAGTTCCGAAGTTGCCTCACTATTTTTTGGCTCGCCGATTTTGGTCCCTTTGTCAAATGTGACTAATGAATTTCAGCCCGATTTGCCAAGACAAAGGGTTCAGAAGGGTAGGACCCTTTCTTTTATCAGCTTCGACAGCCAGCTCCAGGTTAGTAGCACAGCAAGAGTGAGCCATATCAAGAGATGAAGAGAGAATAAGAGATGGTGCCGTGAAGGTAGATAGTGCTGTAGTTCCATTGTATGTTGATGTGTGTCTATGATTTTTGACCAATCAGCGTTCACCTCAGGCTATGAGCACATAAAATCCTACAAGGTAAATGAAATCCGAAGGTCCAGTTGGACAGGTTAACGTAAAGTGATCCGTCAAAGTCACAGACTTGAATAACCCCTCACTTTCAAACTAATTGTTTTATTTTCGTTAGAGCTTTTTTGGGCTCAGTATATGGTTGTAAAGCAGAAACGTGAAAGAGTTACACATAATTGGTTGAGCTAAAGAGAAAATATTCAAAAGCCTGTTGTTCCCACTTATTTCATGGATTATTGCAACTGATTTTAGCCTCCCCACTGTCGTGAAGTCTTCAAGATAAGAAACGTTGATCGTACGAGTCCTGGGACAAAAGTATTAAAAATAGACACAACATTTTAAATCCGAATATCCGGGAAAGCTACACTCAGGTGTACCCATAAGAATTCTGTAAACCAAATCCTGGTTGGACTAATAGTACCGGTAATAGTAAGAGCTACTTTATTCATTCTCATTCGAAGAAATGCTGGAGTGCAAAACTGGAATGTTTATCATCAAAAACACTGTGATTCAACCTATGATTTCCTGTATGAAGTGAGAGATTCAGATTCTCCCGCTCTACAAAAAGAAAAGCAGACGAGGCAATACAAGATAATAATAGTTATTTTTTGTTGGGGGCCTGTGAATGCCACCGTTATCTCAATGCCACCATAATTTCTTTTTAGTGACTTGATGGTTGGATAACCGTTCGCATTACTCACTACAAGTAGATTCAAAGTGAGGTCTAGTGTTAGGGCCCAATAATTCATCATTTATACCGTTTCCAATTCTTTGATCAAATTTTCTAAACTTTTAGCTTCTTTACCCAACTCACCACCTTCTTTAATCAAATTAACAACTTGTTTTTTCATCTGTGGCATGAAAACTTCTTTCAATATAGCTCTTCTTGTTTCGAAATCCTCACAAGAAGCACTGGAATCAACATTACTAGCATCATTCTCTTCACTCACTTGCTGTCTCTTTCCCTTGTTCAACTCTCTTGCAAACAATTTTAAATGTGCAAATGGTTGTGGAGTCTTGGGTATCATATATTTCTCACCCAGTTGATTCGCATAAATCACAACATCAACATGATTGTCTTCTGCCTTGGTTAAATCATACGCACCTGCTCTAATGAACTTGATCAAGGCATCAATTGCAACTGTTCTTGATTTGTTAGCACTATGATTCACATTACTTGATGCACTAGTCGTCGTTATAGCGAATGAAATCGCTTGTTTGGAATCAGTCAACGTCCAACCAAGAACAGTGAAGATACATTTCAATGTCTTAATCCATGCACTACGGACTAATGAATCAGGTCCATATTTCACCAAGATGTTGAGAAATTTACAAGAATCACCACGAATTGTACCGGTGATGTGTGTCATTGCTGAGTGGATGAATAGGATTATGGTTCTTGCATGGAGTTCCATTATGTTCGGCTGGCGTTCAGCAATGGCTATGAGAAGATCTTGAAGAGCCTGACGTACAGATTGTGATTGATCAAGGATTAGTGGAACGATGGCTGTTAGGATTTGTTTGTAAATTGATGGGTTTGAAGGAAGGTGTTGTTGAATGTAGATGAGCGTTTCTTTTCTTGTCTGATTGGAATGATGCTTGACTAAAGTGAGTCGCTTAATGAGATCTTCTTCCGAATCCAGTGAACTTTTTATGCTGATTGATTGATTTGGAAGTGAGATTGTTCTTGCAACGAAAGAGGTGTCTGTGTAGTTTGAAGGTTTTGCGGCCGTTTTACCGACTTTGAGCTTCGTTTTGACGAAGTCCTTGTTCTTTTCACGCTTCTTTTTAGAGACCATGGCTTATGATTAGTAGTAACTTGAGTATTTGAAGGGATTAATTACTTTTAGATAAATTAATTTTTAGAAGGAGAAGAAAAAAAAAAAATTTAAAGTGATGAGTTTCCCAATCAGGAAAGGTTACGAGTGTATGTGGTTCGGTGATTTTTCCAAGTGGAAAGAAAGTGGAACTTTTAGTGAGAGAGTGAGTGAGATAAAGCGATGAGTTCCCGGGCCTTGAGACGGTTGGAGAGACAGAAAGAGAGTGCTGGCGATGAAGTGGAGCCTGTGGAGGAAGTGGTGTATCAACCGACGAAAAAGAGCAACTTGTTTGCGTTGATGGGTGATGAAGACAATGAAGAAGATAATAATAGTGAAAGTGAGAGTGAAGTTGAAGTTGTTCAAGAACAAGTCAAGCCAGTCTCACAAAAGAAGAAAAATAAGAAAAAAAACAAGAAGAAGAAAGTGCAGGAACCAACGAGTGATGAAGAATTGGATCAATTTCTTGCTGAATTGTCTGCTAAAGAGAACAAACCAATTGATACAACTACACAAGAATATCAAGATGAGCTTGAAATCAATATAACACATCCAGTGATAGATGCTACTTTCAAATATTTCACAGCTTTGAAACAAGTTAAATCTGCACAATTTTTACAAGTGAATGTCAAAGATCTTGATCCAGATAATGAATTCAAGCAATTGTTTGGTAAATTATCAAATGAAGCCATTCAAGATGCAGAATCCACGACTTCAACGTCAATCCCGCCTGAACAACTGGCACAAATAAAGAAACTTGCCAAGGTGATAAGAGGTTGGGGTGGAAGGGATAGAAGAAGTATTCCAGGAACCACAAGGAAATTGATCTTGACTAAGATTAGGGATGATTGGATTCCAACGCAGAAAAAAGATATGACGATGGAAGAGTTATCAGTGAAGGCTTTGATTAATGATAGATTAGACGAAAGTGAAGATTGGGAAGATGTCATTCGTGATGATATAAATCAACTCCTAAACAAAGGTATCAAGTTTTTCAAATTTGAAAGAACTGATGATAAGATTCCAAATTCTCAATTTTATCAATCAGTCGTCGTTACTCCCAATCATGAAAATTTAATGGCGTTATTATCAAGATATCCATATCATGCAGAAACTATCTTACAAGTGGCATTGATTTTCATTCGTCAAGGTGATAAATCCAATAGTAATGGATTGATAGAAAGGGCATTATTCGCATTCGATCGTGCATTCAAGCAAAATTTCGAATTGTTCACTGGTTTGAGCAGATTGCCATACAATTACTATCTCAATCGTCAATTTTACTTGACATTGTTCAGATATATTGAAGTATTAACCAAAAAGGGGACTTATGGTACAGCATTAACGTATTGCAAAGT
Organism: Gotozyma siamensis; assembly: GCA_030579035.1. Lineage (NCBI taxonomy): Eukaryota > Fungi > Ascomycota > Saccharomycetes > Phaffomycetales > Phaffomycetaceae > Gotozyma > Gotozyma siamensis. The sequence continues at coordinate 6,109 of JAKTZZ010000081.1, forward strand.
CTTGTTATCACTGTCACCAGATCATGATCCATTGGGTGTTAGATATTTTATTGATTTTTACGCCATCTTGGCTAAAGAGTATCAATATTTGATAGATTTTATTGAAAGTCCATTGGTTAAAACTTATAGAAAATGGTTCACTCCAGGTCTTGCATATTCCGTTGTGCTTTCACATTTAAAACTCAATGATTTGGACAATGCGAAAAGTGCATTGAAAGTTGCATTTGCTGAACATCCATTCATGGGATATAAACTTTTGGAAGCAATTGGTCTCGCTGATGATATACCAGTGAAAGACTATTCCATATTTGAAGTTGGTCAAGAAACTGAATTGTCAACTGAGGCCTATCTCTTGAGGGCACCAATTATCTGGAATGATTCCAAAGATCGTCAATTTTTACACAACACGTTATTAGAGTTGGTTAATGATATTGAATTCCATCCGCAGGTGGATGATGTTGAGATTCCTGTTAATTTCTTACGTTTTGCAATCTTGTCCGGGGAAGGTAAGATTATGTCCAAGATTCCTAAAGAAATTTGGGAAGATAATGATATTTATGAGTTTGACATTTTGCCTCCTAAAGTTGGTAATGTTGAAACGCTGGAAGATTTCGTTGATGCTAGTTCTGTACAGCAACAAGAGTTTGATGATGAGAGATTGATGGAGATGGTTAGAAATTTGAGTTTACAAGAAATGATAGATAATGGAGTTCATGTTGACCAAGAAGAAGAATGAAAGTATGCCTATATCCTGGATGGATGTGTGACTTATATAAAGATAAATGATGATACTGAAACACCTCCGATCATATATATCTGCGTAGCGATGAATAAACGATATGTAACTTGACACCCTTAAACTTTTTCCAAGATCTTAAGTAAAATTAAGTGCAAACTACAGCCCTGTATACATAAATAATCTCGATGTGTAATGCTCTATGACTGATTAGGATACGTCAGCTGTTGATGATCCTGTACCGTATTATACCTCAACAGATTTCCACCTTGAACACCCAGTTTATTCTGACCACCACCACCATTGTTATCCCATCCATAATACGACTTTGCCCTAACGAATCCAAAAACAAAATTCGAGGTGAATGACCATGCTACAAACCCCAACACGACAACAACGATAGCCTTCCCTCCAATCGGCTCAATCAATGAATTCAAAATTAATCCCAACGTTTCTGCGCTGACACTGGCTTTGGACGCGATCAATGCCGGATCACGATTCATACAACGTTCCCATGCGATACATGTCTCTTCTAATGCGACGGCCCTCGTGTCTGGGTGACACCTGTTCTGTACGTAGTTTCTTGCACAGTTTGAAACTTCCATGATCATGTCCTGTGCGTATTCTTCCATTTTGGTATTTATATCGGATTTCACTGTTCTAATTGCCCCAATGATGACGTAGATGGCCACTGATGAGGTTATGGCATTGAATATTAGTTGAAGGTATGAACTTATGATGTATGGAGTTGGGGCTTTTGGTTCTGCGATTTTAGACCATGGAGCAGGTAGGATTGAATCGTCTTCTGAGTCGTATTCTATGAATGATGATTGGTTTGACTGTGTTTGTTGTGGGTAGTAATGATGATGATGCATTTGGAATTGGATTGGTCGCTGTGGGTTTTGAGATATCCATTTGGAAGGTGTGTTGATTTCTGATTCTGAAGATTGTTCTGAGGTTGTCGTATCTTCAGAATCTTCGATTTCAGAGGCTGTGATATTGTGAGCCATGTTGGATCTTTTCCTGATTTTGGATGTTTGGATTGGTGTAGATTGAGATGTGTTGGAGACTGATGAAGAGTCAATTATATCTTCTTCTTCACCGCCTTGAAATTCAAACTGGTCATTATCTTTTAATGCTGCATTTTGAAGTTTATCAGAAAATTTCGAACGTTTAGGAGATCCATGAGTAGCTATCTTTGCGCCTAATATCGTTGGTTTCAACATCATTGAGGTTCTTCTTGCAAATTGTGAAGTGAAACTCGAGTTTTGAGAATCTTCTTCTTCTTCATCTTGCATCTCAACATCAATATCATCAAGTGAGACATCGGTCATTGGAAAATCATCCGATTGGGAGATGAATGAGGATTTCAGAGGTGATGATGTACGTGGAGTGTATTCATGTTTGAAGGCTGATGTGTTCTTTAATGAGAATCTGCGGTTCTGAGGCGTGCCATCTTCCAACGAGAGCGACGATGTTTTGTCCAGTAAGAGCGATTCCTCTTCCTCGTCTCCTGACCCGAGTGAGAGCGAGTCCAGTGGCAGATCCATGGTGATTGTGTGTTGTGATAAGTGTTTAAGAGATAAATGTAAGAGCCTGAATTTTTCTTTGTTTACCTTTCGCGAATCTTTCATTGATCTCTTCAAAAGGTGAGATATCGACTATTAGTCTGCATTTACGATGGGAACTGGTGAGAGTAAAAGAATAGTAAAGAAACTCGATTTCTCGCAGTTCTCATACAAGTCGAAATCTTCTTCAACGAGCCCGAGAGCTCTTAAACTGAGGAAGTTGGATCCGAAACTCAGTGTGGGACATAATGAGGAACTTGCTCCAATACCAGACATCCTGAAGCCCGACTTGAGACTCGTGTTTGTCGGTTTCAATCCGAGTGTGCGGTCCTCGCAGGTGCAGCACCGGTACGCTCACCACTCTAATTGTTTCTGGAAGTTGCTCAATGCTAGTGGGATCGTCAAGAAGGAAGTCAAGTATGAAGATGATTCGAAATTGCCTGAATCAGAACTGATTGGCTTCACTGATCTGGTGATGAGACCCACGAAGAACATAGCAGAGATTCCAGTGTCAGAAATGAGAAAATCTGTTCCTATTTTGCTGGAAAAGTTGGAGAAGTATAGCCCTAAAATGGTGTGTTTTGTAGGTAAAGGTATCTGGGATCATGTGGTGAAAGTGGTTGGTGTCGGTGATAAGACGGAAGGGAAGTTTCAATGGGGATTACAGAACCAGAGGTTTTACAATGGGAAAGTGTTTGTTGTGCCTTCGACTAGTGGACTGGTAAGGGTTTCATGGGATGAGAAGTTAGCATTATGGAAAGAGTTAGCAATGTTTTTACGTGATGATGGTAATGATGGTAATAATAATAATAATGATGTATATGATGATATTGATCAATAAATATAAGCGAATAAATACAATAAATATGGTGTTTTAATAAATAAGGTGAAGTTCAGTCACTTCCATAATTTCTCCCTTTCTTCATACACGTCATTCAGTATCACAGGTTCAAGTTTCTCATCTTTCGTCTCATCAAACTCATCGATCCATTTCACACCCAATTGGTCTGCCGCATCGTTGATCTTGTCAAACCTCTTCACGTTCCCCGTGTTCATCAATCCCAATTCTTTGAACAACAACAATTGAAACTTCATACATTTCTCAATCTTCTTCTTCTCAGGGTCACATCCTTTCATCTTGTCCATAAATGAACCCTTAGTGACACAATCCACAAACAGGGCCTCGTATTCTGCACAGTTAGTCGCTGCGAAATGTGATTCCTTTTGATTCTGGGTGTGGGTTTCGAAGAGATGGGGGTCATCAGGGTTGTCCTCCCTGAATCTAAATCCTGCGAGCTTCGACTCTTTTTGGTAGAACTGCGAGAGATTCTGTGGGAGCTCTTGCAGTAGTTGCTGTTCTTTCTGCGACTCTGTGACCTCTGCCTTTGGCTGCTTGTAGAACCAGCCCATTGTTGATTAAATTGGTGATGTTTGTCTCTTTTTTTATTCCAGTTCGGATTTATTTTATGGGGATGGTGAACCTGAAAAAGGTGAGGGAAGAAGATGAGAGCAAATGTGTTTAGTAGAAAAGAGATTCCTCGAGTATCCACCAAGGTGGAATGTAAACATTGATGACTGATCAGTGATTCCTGATTTCTGAAGCCTTTCCATTTTATTTACTCTCATAATCTCCAGTCCAATCTCCACACAATTAGGAACGATTCTAAATCAACAACATCAACACATCTCCAACACACGCAATTCCAGAGACTAAACACCGAACAAACAATCATCAGCAAATTACTAATTACTAATCCACTCCCCAACAAATGCAAACTCTCAACTCATTTCCATCAGTTATGGCACCAAAAGATGTGTCAATATACTCGGATATATACCCTAATCGGGAAATATCCATTCCGCTAATTCCCAACTTCCCCAGATATAAAAGGACCACAACAATTCCCAAATTTCACTTCCTCTTTTGAACTGCAAGACACTCAATTAACACTCAATTGAATCTTTTAAACACACAAACTAGTCAAACTTATACACTTATCAAATGTCTGAAAAAACTTTAGTCCCATGGACCAACTTGGGTAAATCAGGTCTTAAGATCTCTAATGTGATCATTGGATTCATGACATACGGATCCAAAGATTGGCAAACTTGGGTCGAAGATGATGAAGAGAAGATCTTCAAAATCTTGAAGAAAGCTTATGATCACGGGATCAGAACCTATGATACTGCTGATGTTTACTCTAATGGTTTAAGTGAAATCATCCTAGGTAGATTCTTAAAGAAATATGAAATTCCAAGAGATAAAGTTGTTATCTTGACCAAGGTTAATTTCCCTGTTGATGAATCGTATGGTCATAAGAGATTATTTGGCGCTGAATTTACACAACTTGATCAGATTAACCTTTACAATAACAAAGGTTTATCAAGAAGACATATCTTAGATGCTGCTGAAAATTCCGTCAGAAGATTAGGAACTTATATCGATGTCTACCAAATCCACAGATTTGACCCAGAAACTCCACCTGAAGAAACTTTAAGAGCATTGAACGATGTTGTTGAAAAAGGTTGGGCTAGATATTTGGGTGCTTCCACCACCAGAGCCACTGAATTTGTTGAATTACAATACATTGCTGAAAAGAATGGATGGCATAAATTCATCTCTGTTCAAAGTTACTACAACTTATTGAACAGAGAAGATGAAAATGAATTGAACCACTATGCTAAAAAGACTGGTGTTGGTATCATCCCATGGTCTCCATTGGCTCGTGGTACTTTAGCAAGACCTGCTCCAAAAGAAGATTCTGAATTAACTCAACGTGAAAAAGATAACTTGAAAGCCGGTTGGGTCCTTAGAGCAGATGATGCAAACAGAGCAATTGATTTTGAAATTCTTGATCGTGTTGGTGAAGTTGCAGAAAAGAGAGGTGTTGCTAGAGCTGCTGTTGCAATTGCTTGGGTTATTTCCAAAGGTGCTGCTCCTATTTCTGGTTTAAGCTCTGAAGAAAGAGTTGATGATTTATTGGTTGGTGCTACTTTAACCTTGACTGAAGAAGAGATTAAATATTTGGAAGAACCATACCAACCAAAATTGAGAGTTTACAAATGATAGAAGATCATATATCTGGTATATCAATGATTCTTAGAGAATAAATGTTAAGTATAAAGTATTAGAGTTAGTCTGACTAGTAATGTAGAAAATGAACTTCCATACATCTTTCTTTGAGTATAAAACGTCTATTAAAAAGGTTGAATATGAGAAAAACCGCTAAAGGTTCTTGAAATTATAGTAAGAAATTGGACAAATCATAAGAATCATGAGTAAATTTATAAGAATTGGGCATGTAAGTCCCAATGACTTTGGCAGTATATGATGAATGGATTTCAGGTAGGATTACTTGAGAACATCACGCTTTCAATCCATAATGCACCAACACATTCTTGAACTCATCACCAGTCAAGTAGTAATAACCCCTGCTGAACAAATAGAAAAGTGAAGAAGGAAGGTATGCAAAGATGGCATACACACTGGAAGTGAACAGGGTAAAGCAGAAAAGATGAAGAACAACGGCCTCTTCGGTCTTCACTAGATAGAATGGCGAGTTGATGTAATAGGCCCAGAAAATCCCGTAGATGAAGTCGCGGATCTTGGTCACTGGGTTATGGGACTCCTTCTTGAGCTCCTTGTCGGTTGGGTAGTACACGAAAGTTCCTGCCATTATTTCGTGTTTGTTGTTTAGTTGTTGATGTTTGTTTACTCCTATTTGTTTTTCTAGGAATTTTTGTTAGGCGGTCACGTGACCTATTCTCACGGTAACCATACTTTACTCATAAATAGTGGACTGTCACCATTTATCTACACTGTAACTCTATCTCAACACATTTATTCATTCGCGTCATCTCACTCATTAACTATGTACAGTGCTCAATTAAATTCAGACCCAATCAACTGGTTCTTTCAACACTTTCAACAATTTATCTTCTCTTGATCCGATTTCTGGTTGATGATTATATTTCCAACCGGCAGTCGCAGGCAACGACATCAAGATTGATTCGACTCTGCTTCCAGGAGTTTGCAATCCAAACTGGGTGCCCCTGTCCAAAACAAGATTGAACTCAACGTATCTTCCCCTTCTTAACTGTTGCCAGTTCTTCTCTTCCTCAGTGAATGGTTGATCTTTTCTCTTTGCAATTGTTGGAAGGTATGAAGGTAAGAATGCATCGAAACAATCTTCCACAATCTTCAAAATTTCTGATGCATCACGATCATCGAAATCATCAAAAAAGATACCACCAATCCCTCTTGTCTCTTGTCTATGCTTAATATAGAAATATTCATCACACCATTTCTTATACTTTGGATACAAAGTGACATCATGTTTATCCAACGCCTTCTTATGTTCGTTATGGAACAATTTGGCATCTTCTTCGTATAGGTAAGATGGTGTCAAATCAGCACCACCACCAAACCACCAAGTTTGTGGAGTTCCATCTGGGTTCCAAGTCTCAAAATATCTATAATTCAAATGTGTCGTTGGGGCATGTGGATTATTTGGATGAATCACCATTGATAATCCACATGCGTAAAATGGTATGAATCCATCATCTAAAGTTTTTAAATTTTTATGATCAACTTTCATTCTTTCAACGGCACTTGGTGGTAAATTCCCATAAACGACACTTATATTAACACCACCTTTCTCATAAGTTTCACCATTCTCCAACACCATTGAAACACCACCACCTTTTTCTTCACCTCTGCTCCATTCATCAGCATGGAATTTGACCCCGGGTTTGGTTTCCAATGATTCTAAACCTTGAGTGATTTCACGTTGTTTACGACGGATTAAATCTTCCATTTGAGCCCTTATAGGGGAGTTTGGCGTGTCTTTCTGAAATGACATTTCTAATAAACCAATATGCTTATTATAAAAATAGTGATTGTTGACAATGTGTTGTTAAGTTTCAACTTCGAACGATTTTTTTCAAATTTATGCTTAAATTTTTATGAATTTTTTCCAGTGGGATGATTTTACGTCGTATAATTTATCCGGGAACTCCTATTTCATTTACCCGGATACCCAACAAAGGCTACATCATAACACTACTCTTATAGCTTATTTATTTACTATTGACAGATGACTCCTATAAATGATGCAACAAGGTCAAGCCATCACCAGACACCTCAGGTGACTTCATAGTTCAATGGAAGATTAGTTCAAAATCCAAGAAACGACTTCCTCTTTGAATTAGTCTCATCAATAGACTTCCTTATCCTACTAATCGAACGAGATCTCAAATTCGAACTCGAACGCATCATACTACCACTTCTACCTCCATTTCTTCCGGGCACAATTGAATCACTTTCATCACTGCTGACTTCTTCATACGTCACATGTGGCGTCACTGATCTGCCCCTATCTTGGTGTTGATTATGTTGATTGTGTTTCTCCCCGTCATTAAGATAGATTGAAACTGGTCTCGTTCCTGGAGCGCTAGACTTGGTTTGACGGTTGGAATGGCTGAATTTCCGGGATTTGGTATTGTCGTGTTCGGTATCAGTGAGGTCTAGTTCTTGAAGATCTAAGTTCAATTCTAAAGATCTTCTCGCTGTAGGGGCACCTCCATCAGGGTTGGTGTTTGAAGTGGATGAGACACTGACATTACGAGCATAAACTGCCCCTGTGCTGTTTGTCCTAGATAATTGTTGCTGTGTAGTGTTGTTGGTGTTGGTGTTGGTGGTGGTGGAGGAGTTATTATTGCTGCTGAGTTTTCTGGATTTGGGGATTTCTAACTCCTGGACTTTTAAATCACCTGAATTTGATAATGAATCATCATCACTTTCTATTGCGTTTGATCTTGTTTTCCTTAATGAATTTTTACGATCTGATGTTGAGATGTTTGATGATTCTGATGGTTTTCTTTCAATCACACGGATCGTTGATTCATTCTTCTCATTCTTTTTTAGATTCTTCTGTGAACTGGAACCAGAGCCTGAGCCTGTAGCTATATTGCCTGTCTTACGTCTTGCAGGTAATGCGGGTGGACGTTCCTCTTTCTCACCCGATTGGAGTTGAGAAGTGAGGTTTGATTGATGGGGTTTCGGTTTAGATGATAGGTTCAATGAAGTTCTTGATGAGTTTGAAGACATGTCTAAATCAAGCATGTCTAAATTCAACTGTGGTCTCTTTGAGCTTGGTTTCATTTCCAAATCCGAAGGATCAATTAAATTACCTTGTGATGAGGGATCAACCAAATTACCTTGTGACGTTGGGAATGGCGGTGATTTGGAATATGGATTTGGTGATTTTCCATACGGCGTATTGTTGGTTGGATGTAATAAATTGATCTGTGATGATGACGATGATGTAGAAGAAGTTTGATTCATATTGGTATTTGTGTAAGCGTTATTGACTTTAGATGGTTGTCGCTGGTTTGGGACGTTTGGAGATAGGTAGAAATCCTGGGATTGTTGTTGATTGCTTGGTGTTGATAATTCATAAGGGATTTGATTTTGTCCATCATAGACGTCTTCGTAATTGATGCTGTTGTTGATTATGATTGGATGATGCTGTTGTTCGGAGATGAATTGATTTTGATAGTTTGGATTGCTGCTGACAGAATTTGGGGTTGAGTATTGAGCCCATGGGTTTGCACCTGATATTGGTGTGTTGCTGCTGGAGAATGGGTTTCTTGATTGTTTATGATCTTGATGTTGGGGTTGTTGAGGTGATTCATCTTCCAAGTCATCAAACAAGGCATAAAAACTATGGTTGTCTTTAATGACTGGTCTTGGTTCAAACGTAGGCAATGGAGCAATGTCATCGGCATGTTGATCAGCTTGATACTGAGGTTGAGTTTGGAATTGAGTTTGAATAGGTTGAACAGGTGGTGTTGGTTCTTTTGCAGGGGTAGTCTTCTGCACAACTGGAGATGTAACAACGTCATTTGACTGATCAGTTATGAATACACCTTTGACATCAATATTAGTTTCACGAGGAGCAACTTCCCAAGCCTCGGTATGTGTGAGTTTCAAACCTTGATTTTCAGGAATTAGTGGTGCTGGCGCTGGAGTTGGAGTTTGATTATTCCATGATTGACCTGGGTATTGATTCTCTTTCAACTCATCAACAGTTGGATATTTCGCATTCACATCCAGATCTTCAACTTCTGGGAATCTTGCCTCCACGTCATCAACATTCACTTTAGAATCATCGATTTCGTTATCCTGTGCATTACCATCAGCAGCTATAACATCATCTATCTGCGATGGAGTTTCAGATGGCTTCCATTTAGGTTCCAAGACACTAGGGCTCACTGGCCCAGGAATAATAACATCCTTATTTGTTGATTTTAAATCGTTGTCAATTCCTGGTTTCTTGTTTTGTTTCAATTTATTTATCTTTGTCACTGCATGTTCTTCAATGGCATCTGCTTCTTCTTGTTTCTTTTCCTGGAGATATTGTTGATATAGTGTATATCCTTCGAAATCGAAAGGACCTCTTTCATAAATATCTTCAATATCTGATGGGAATGGGATTTTCCTAATTTGACAAATTTCAAACAGGATTTGATAAATATTGGGTCTGATTTTCGTATTGACTTGTAACATAATAATGACTAAATTGATCAGTTTGGAAGGATAATGAGGCTGTGGAGGGAATTGATAATATCCATGAAGTATTGATAATTCACCTTGAGTTTCAAAAGGTGTGGTGTAATACATCAGTTTATATAAAAAGACACCCAATGCCCAAATGTCTGATTTGTTATCGATTGGCACGTTTTTATAAAGATCAATCATTTCTGGAGCTCTGTATTGTGGTGTTGTGTTATGGATTATATCGTTGGCAATTTTTTGAAATTCTTCCTGTGTTGAAGGTGGATTTAAAAATTCACAAGCTGAACCGAAATCAGCCAATTTAAAATCTCCATTCGAATCAATCAAAACGTTTTCAATTTTCAAATCTCTATGAATCAACCCTCTCTTGTGCATTGAGTATACGGCAATGGATATTTGATACATGATTTTGGTGATTTGATCAATATTCAATTTTTCTCTGATGTGCAAGTTCATATAATCCAAAAGACTCTTATTCGGACAGTATTCCATCAGAAGCAGGACTTCATAAGTACCATCGGGTAGTTTCTGGGCGTTTGAATCGTATAATTTGACAATGTACTGACTTTTGGACAAAACCTGCATTGTTTCAACTTCCTTTCTCAAGAGATAAAGGTCGCTTTTGGAAGCGACAATGACACGTTTCAACACGGCAATCTCACGGCCGTCCTCCACGGGGGAGTAGCGGACGGTGTAGATGTGTGCGAATCCACCTATTGTTTGAAAGTTAGTATATTTGATGTCTCAGTAGGGGGGGGGGGCACAGGTGGGATCCCGTTTCTGGGGGGAAAAAGGGGAGTGCCACAAGGGACTAGGAGGAAAGGACTCGCCGGCTGCGGGGTACTGGACGATCTCTGTGCGGTGGGAGCCGACGGGGAGCCGGGTGCCGGGTGCCAATTGGTTCATTTGGGGGGCGTTTAGCTGGTTTAATTAGTGGATTAGTTGTTGAATTTTGGTTTTTTTGGTCCCAATTTTTTTTTTTTCCTACATTTATAGACAACTGGGTTGATAGATTAGTGATGCTATATAGAGAACGAGTCTGGGTTGAGTGTGAGTGTGGTTAATCTCTTAGTGGCTAATTTCTCTCTCTCTCAGTTTCATTCACTTTACGGAAATGCTCATAAAGACAAGGAATCACTGGTCAAAGTGAATTGATCTTTGAATTGAACGGTGTCCTAAATAAACGATCTCGGATTTAACTTGATGTCTGTTATTTTGTGCCAAATTCAACAATTAACCAAAACTTCTTTGAGGATTTCTACCGCCAGGAGAAGGCAATTGAGAGAGAGAGTAACCCGCTAGGTCCACACGCCACTGTACACAGATCCCGTTAGCCACTTTCCCGAAGTCTGTACCACTCCAGTTGAAATAGCCGCTGAGTTTTAATGAGGGCCATGATCTCAACTGTTGTTTGGGTGGGTGTCCCAACGCTTGTTGCGCTAGTTGTGATGATGAAGAAGATCAAAAAGATCAAGAAGGCGAATGCGAAAGCGTCTACAGTCACAACACAGACCCTTAGTCCACGCGATGCCGTTATCCAAAAGTTCGAAAGTCTCCAGTCAGCTGCTCATGAAGAGGGCCACACGTTTGAATGAGAAGTTGGTGTCTCTTATTGTTGAAGCGGCAGGGGGCCAAAGTGCAGCTGAAAATTTGGATAAAAGTGTTAGATGAGGTTAAATTATTAGAAGAAGTGGGTCCTGATTTCGACTATATGGAATTTGCACGTGAAATAATGGATGAAGAAATGAGTACTTTTGGTGAAGATGTGAGATCAATGATAGAAGAACAACTAACTAAAGAAAACGAATGGAAAACCTGTTACTGGTGTTACTGGTGTTTGAAGAATATCAACGACATTCCATTATCGCTAAACAAACCACAATCAAATTGTCACACTTCTCCCTTTTGGCTTATATGGCTCGTCCAAATACTCAACTTCTTCATCAGTCAAGACTAGATTAGCACCAGCAATTAAATCATCAACTCTTTTTTCAGAACTTAGTCCAACAATCGGATTAGCACCCTTTGCAATCGTCCATGCGGTGGCAATAGCAGCTCTTGAAACTCCTCTTTTCACAGCCAACTCTCCAACTCTGTCAATGATTTCCACATCTGCTTTTTGAGTTGGATCATCTCTAACTATTCTTTCCATATAGGTATCTGTCTTTTCACGTTTGTTTGGTTCGGACCCCTTTTCAGCAACAGGTCTTGCCAATACCCCACGGGCCAAAGGGGACCAAGGAATGATACCAACACCTGTCTTTTTTGCATAATAATTCAATTCGTTTTCATCTTCCCTGTTTAATAAATTATAATAACTTTGCATAGATACAAACTTATGCCATCCATTCTTTTCAGCAATGCATTGTAATTCCACAAATTCAGTTGCCCTCATTGTAGAAGCACCAACGTATCTTGCCAGTCCCTTTTCAACAACATCATTCAATGCCCTTAATGTCTCTTCTGGTGGAGTCTCATGATCATATCTATGGATCTGGTAAACATCAATATACGTACCCAATCTTTTAACAGAACCCTCTGCTGCATCCAAAATATGCTTTCTCGACAATCCCTTACTGTTACTCAATTGGACTGCGTCCCAAGGAGTCTGATCCATCGCAAGGATAAACTTATGACCATAATCAGGATCAATAGGCCCAAACACCTTTGTCAAAATGACAACCTTATCCCTAGGAATCTCATACTTCTTCAAAAACTTGCCCAAAAGGATCTCACTGAGCCCATTGGAGTAAATGTCTGCAGTGTCATAGGTTCTTATTCCGTGATCATATGCTTTTTTCAAGATTTTGAAGATTTTGTCCTCATCATCTTCGACCCAGTCAAACCATTCTTTTGAACCGAAGGACATGCATCCAATAATCACATTGGAGATCTTGAGTCCTGTTTTGCCTAAATTGACCCAGGGGACTACTGTAGTTTCACTCATTGCTTAAAATTTCTTGATTATTGTGATGATTTCTGATCCTGATGGCATTGGGAGGAATTTTGGACCGCCTTTTATACACATTGTCGTAATTGTTAACATCTCAACACTTGCTATGGGAATAGGGGAGTTGATCTTAAATAATATTTGGCTTCGAGAGTCTTGGAAGTTGGGTTCTTTGGATAGATTTCCCAAGAATGGCGGAAATAGCGGTTTGATGGTTGTTGTATTTGGTAATTTATGTCTTGATTGATTGATTTACGCTAATATGGGAGATGTTCTCTACGGTGTTCCGAGAGATATCGATGCCGCCAGAACTCGGTTATCATTTATTTGAGTCAAGAGTCCAGATCCAAGTGGCAAATGGATTATGGCAAATGGGTGGAAATAGTGGGAATGCATTGATCCATTAATTTGCAACATTGTCATTTTGATTGTTGTTTTTCTGGGGGGGGGGGGGGTGAATAAAGTATTTGACACATAAAAACTTTGAATTTTCATACTTTTACTTTGCCACTATAACTGATCGATACATGTTTCTTTGTGTCTACTCTTTTTACTTATTATTATCCAGGTATTCAATTTCATGTTAAATCAACACCAGCGCTATCAACAACACTAAATTCTTCTCTCTAATGGATTATTATATAAGTACTTTATCTTTTGGTCACTCAAAACGAAATCATCTATTTTCTTCTCTCAGCTCAATCCCAACACTACTGTCTTTTATGATTACTTTCCACTTACTTTCTACACTTTTCAATTCCTCAAACCATTCATTTCATGATATATATTGATTTATTCTTTTGAGGATTAAACTTCTCTTTTTTTTGGCTGGTATGGTTCTTCCAAATATTTAATTTCTTCTTCAGTCAAGACCAAATTAGCACCTTCAACCAAATCATCAACTCTTTTCTCTGAACTCAAACCGACAATTGGAT
>JAKTZZ010000082.1:0-19330 GCA_030579035.1 Gotozyma siamensis
TTGTATACGACACCGTTGTTAAGGAGCAAACACAAGGAGTTGTCATTGAGAGTGCGGTATACACTGAAGAGAATGTTGATGATAACGATACCACAAATGTCCTAAGTGAGATTATCGAAGATGTTTCTAATGAAGCAGCAGAGGAACTACGAGACGAATTATGAATTAAAATATTCTTACAAAGAAGTGCAAAAATTGGCAGTAGAATTAGCAGTAGATTAATCAAACAAACCCTTAGCTTTAGTGATATTCTGCGTTGGTCCCAATTCATTCTCCATATCCCCAGTTTTCCGTTTCTTGTTATCCTTAGCATTCAATTCGTCAAGGTATGCTTTCTTCATCTCATTAACGATTTTCAGTTTCGAATTGTTTCGTAATGACGTTGAATAATGATCATTTTCATTATTATTCCACCCGACAATTGGCTCATCTTGCTCTTCCTCTGCATCTGATCCTTGTGTTATTGGCGTGTCTTCCGTTTCGTCAGCCTGGATGTGTGGTTCATTTTCATTACTGTTATCTTCATCATGCACAAACAGGGGATTTCTAGACTGTGTTGGTTTCTTTGAAACACTCGCCTTGGAATTATTGGAAAATCTATCAGTATTGACAGTGACATCATGTTTAAACAATTTCGTGATTTTTTTCGTTGTTGTTGAGTCTTCACGATCATCATTAGAATCCGTTATTTGAATGAATTGAACTTTACAATTAAACTTATTCATCTCAAACAAGATTGGATCACCAGATTTCCTGAACCATATCTCAACGATCTCATTATTCTGGCCCAGATTTAAAAAATTCTTAAAATCTTTCAACCTGAATATGATTTTCTTATCTTGTAAATCAGAATTCCCATCATTATACAATTTAAAATCTGTCAATTCATCAGTTTTGAAAGTGATGTTGATGGCCATCGCTTGCCGTAGTAAATACTCTTCCTTATTGTTCATCTTCTTGGTGTAGCCCGTGACGCTAAATTTTTTAGAATTGACCTCAATTTTGAAATCTTCAGTATTAGAAGCAATATTCTCCAACACACTCTTCAAAATCGAATTATTTATCATCAAATAATTAATTTCATCATCCTCACTTACTGCATCCCCGAAGACGCCATCATCCCGGTACTGCTGTTGAATAAGTCTCGCCAATGAGGCCTTATATTCCCTCGATATATTAAGCACTTCGTCTTTGAAAGGGACATAAAACGGATTATACTCCTTCCTTATCAAATTTGTGTTCCGGATCTCTATCTTTAACTGATTCTCATATCCATCCTCGCCACTAACACTCAGCTTATAACTGTCCACTCCCGGATCGTACTTGAACAACATCCCCAACAATTTAGACCTCACCAAAAACGAGTAACTTATACCACCATCAACATCCTGCCCCTTGCCCACATTGAGACCCTCGTCGTAGAATCCGTCACTGTGGAACTCGTACGTGCTGAAGAAATCTTTATCAATGACTACTTCTCCATATGAAGTCCTGAGTCTGTTGAAGACAGACAATTTTAAATGAGTCTCCATAATGGTGAATTTTATCTCTTCAGAATTGCTGAATTGATTTAACGTGGTTATCACTTTGCAGAAAAACGCCTTCTTCTCCCCATCGTCGAGGATCGCCACAAACGACATTTCCGTTGGTTCTAGTCCAATAAATCTGTTGGTTTTCTCTAATAATTCAAAGAATCAATTTCAATATTGACATTTTTCATGTTTGTTTACATTTTTATTTCATTTACCCGGACCGGCTAAATAGATTTTGTTACACTATACGATAGTAATAATAGTAATAGTGATAGTGATAACTACTCTTCCACCTTCTTCTTCTTTTTCTTCTTCTTTTCAATCACGTTCCCATCGGCATCATACTCGACTTTCTTCTTGCTTTTCTTCTTCTTGCGCACAACAATCACATCACCAACATCATCTCCCTCATCATTCTTTGAAGTGTTTAAAGTGGTTTGTTCCAGTTCATATCTCAATTTAGCAACTTCATACGCACCATCATCTTCATCTTCTTTCTCTAATGGTTGGTTGATATCGAAGTTGTCGAGTTTGGAAGAATCAATAGTCAAGAGTTTCTTCTTTCTTGAGCTTGATACCGTGATTGATTTTGGAAGTTGTTTGGTAGATTGTTCAGATTGGAAAGATATATTACCGTCATCCAACACTTCATCAGAAATGATCAACACTTTTTCTTTCTTCTTCTTAGGTTTGGCAATTGGTTGATCTACTTGGATAGTTGGAGTTATTGATCTTGGACTGAACGAACTGGAATCTTTAACCTTTTCAGAACTCTTCACTTTTGAAACCAATTGAGTAATCGAATCACTTGATAAATAATACGGATCATCTTTCAACTTTTCATTTCTTTCCCTTCTCCGTGTCTCAATCTTCAAATTAACCAACTCTTGATCCTCTTCTTCCCCATCATCATCATCATCATCCATTTCACCATGTTCAACATCCTCATTGAATGTTCCATGATCCTCATACAACTTCTCTTCAAAATCCTCCGAAGAGTCATCATCAACTTCATCATCTTCATCGCTGACATCCAACACCCCTTCATTTATCACGGTGTTGAGATCCAAACCAGCGGGCAATGGAACTCTGAGTTGAGATCCTCCAGAGATGGGGTTTAATTCCCAATTGTTGAAAAGGGAAGGTAATGCAGTGGTTAATAACAATGGTGGCTCTAATGCCGCGTCATCATGTGCATCGATTGATTCTAGTAGAAGTTTCAAAAATTCAATGAATTCAGTTGATCTTTCTTGAATTTCGAAATTTTTCGAACATGATAATTTATTCAAGAATTTTAAAATCAAGTTTGTAAGTTCAATAATTTGTGACCTTTTGAAGTTATCCCAACTAGAATCCCTATTGATGAAATTGTTATAAATTTTGATTAAAGTAGGTATGAAAACGATCAATATTTCATCTTTTTTCAATTTCAACAATTTATTAAATTCTTCCAAATCTGTTTGGATCAACGATTTAATTAAATCATCACCATTCTTGATAAAACTTGAATATTCACCAATGATCCAAAACACTTGTGCTAATAAACTTGATAATTTTTCATAAATTTTATCATTGTTTATGAATTTAATACAACTCATAATAACGTTTTGTCTTATGCTAGGAACCCTGACTGTTAGATCTCTTAATTGAACACCTATAAATTCACCAGTTTTCAAATTGTTTACTAAGGAAAGGTCAATCAGATCGGATATGACTGCGGTATACCATTCAAAAGACGATAAGTTGGAATAATTATCCATTGATGAAACTTCCAAGATTTTCTTAATTATGTTGGTCTTGTACTCATCTGACAAGACAACTTCCACAGAACGGGATGCATTTTTCCGCAGTTTCTTATTGATATTGGACATGAGATCCTCATCTTCATCTTCATCAGTTTCGACATGATCATCATCATCAGGCACTAATTGAACCATTAATAACTTGACGATATCAAAAAGATTATCTTCATCAACGATTCCATGAACCAAATCCAATGCTTTCTCTCTGATAGTTACATCGTCATCTTCCAAGAATCTTAGGATGATATCCCTGTATTGAGCAATGAATTTCGAATTAATCTTCCCAATCTTGTAAAAAGCCAACAATCCCACATATTTCAAATTCGAATCATTGTCTTCAAACAACTGGACCAGTTCATCAAGACACGCACTGGCCACTTGATAATCATCCTCTTCGATCATTTCACCAGTGACTAAACAATTCACACATTCATAAACCAATGATTTGGCCTTAGTGCTTGACATGAATGACATGACTGGCTCCAACAACTTTCCTTTCAATCTTGGTTCAACTTTCGTCAATGAACCAAACAGTTTCAACAATCTGATCAACATCCAGTTGTTACTAGAGGTGTTCAACAGATGATACAATTGTGGAACTAAACTCACTAGCAAAGTTGGTGTTTTCTTACTCAATTCACAAATGACAGTGACGGTGGCAGTAACCACTGTTCCATCATCATCGTCCAGTTTAGCAGCGATCCGGTCAAGATGAGTCCTCAATGCATCAGGATACTTCAAAAACACTTTATACATGGCCAACACTGCTTTTTTCCTAATGTATGGCTTCGAGTGATTCAACATCTTGATGATATCATCAGTTATATCAGATGCCAATGCAGTTGTCACCACAGTGGAGATCCCACTCAGTGCAACTCCCGTTTCCATTGTGCGTGCCGAGTTCAGATCTTTCTTCAACAGGTTTGTAGTGAGCATCAGCACATCGTTATCGTTTCTGAAACTCTGGATAGCAGCCAAATAACCGACTCTCTTCTGTTGAAACCTCGAGGAGCTCATCACCTCCAACACATGGAAGTTCGCCCATGACATGTCGAACCCGTACATCTCCAAGTACGCCAGCTTGAGCACTGCCATTGTCTTCAAATCCATGTCACTTGAACGTGCTTCTTTTCTGCAGTCTTCGATCGCATTGCTGAGGAACAACGCCTGCTGTTCGGGGTCCCTGTTGTGTGCTCTGATGCCGTGGATCAGGTCCGTCAGCGACTTCTCAAACGCGATGCCGAACGGTCTCAGCCGGTGCCGGATTTCGTCTGTTTTGTTCATGATGGTGGTTTAGTACTGGGATGATTTGTTGTTTTTTCATTAATTATGCTATTATCAGTACTAATAACAATACTAATATATTTAGTACTATGGCCCACAGCAAAGCAGCGTCGGTCAACTCGTCCGAGTTCGCCGTCAGTTTGGAGCCAGACGACTCGCTGGAGCAGTCAGACGGCTCGACGGACTCGTACGGCGACTCGGGCCCCGAGGACGACGAGATGGAGACTTTCGACAGCGTGAGGTACCTCGTCAAGTCGCTCGACGAGGCCCTGTCTGCCGTCCAGTTCAACAGAGCCATCGCACTCCAGGCACAGACATCGGGCCAATTGAAGAGTACGGAGCTCGAGCTCGTGCAGTTGCAGAACGAGGCCCAACAGAGACTGAAAGAGTACAAAGAGTCGTTCAGTAAAGGACTTAAGCTGCTGACACAGGTATCAAAGGACCTCAAGGCTGCTAAAAACAAACTGGACCAACTGGAGACCCACGTCAGTGCGAAATATCCCATCGAACTGGCCCAGTCCAAAGAGAAAATCGAGTCCAGAAGCGCAGAATTACAAGAGATAATACGACAGACCCAGAACACCTCTGATGATGATAATGAAATATACTATTAGCCCCATACACTTGACACAGTTCAACCCACTCGCCACACCTCGACCCCAATGATACCAAACTTCTGGCCCTCCTCGCTCAAGGGATCGTTTCCAAACGTGAGGGACCGATCACTCACCCCAGTGAGCAAATCTCGATCCATCCACAATCCATAATGACCATCGCCTCCTCCTAATGACAAGAAATCACTCGTGCAATATATAATGTAGTCATTGAGCCCCGTGTATGGGAACCCATGAAATTGTAACATTTGTTCCTCTTCATTCTCTGTATTTGCAACATATTTAGACTTCCATAAAAAACACTGCCCATTACCATAATACCTATGTGAATCAGTCGGATGGAAGAACTCATTGACAAAGGCACCAAACACACCGTTCCTTCTGTCTCTAACCACTAAAACATACCCGTTTCTATCATACTGGCGACTCTCTGGCTTCACCAACCGGTACAACGTGCTCAACGACGCCCCATGCTGCTCCATACTGTACAGCAATTGCCACTCAGAATTGATCTGCAACCGGCCAGGCAGGATCCCTCGCACTTCCTCGCCAATGTCTGCCGTGAGAAGCCTGTTGTTTGTTGTTGCTGAGTACCCATTCAGTGTGAGTGGCGTGAGTGGGGGCTCTGAGAGGTCCAGTTCGGGCGTCTGCTCTTTGCTGCGCGGCTCCCTCGACTCGCTGCGTGTGAACAGTCGCTTCATCCGTATCGTCATTGTCTGAATCTCTTTCCCTAAAAGACAAATGAATTCTTTCTTCTCGTTCTGTTACTTTTTGAACAGTAATATCCTGAGGGTTACGAGCACGGGAGAAATAGACAGGAAAGGGTGGTTAGGGGCACTGGCTGTGGTGTGCGGGTGAGTCAAATAAAGGAATATGTATATAGATATATATGAACCTACATTAATAGACTTTGTTTTATCACAAATTGCTATTGCTATAATTGGTATTTGATGAAAGGATTGCAACTTGATGAGAATCATAATGATGCTGAACCGGGTTTAGTTGCTCAGAAAAGGTCCAAGTACCGTCAACTATGGATATCGTTGCTGGCTGCATTGTTACTGTCATTTACTGGGTTTTCACTTCATTATGCTTATACCCATAAAACCCCTTTTAAGCCTCTAGTGATCATTGATGAGTATGATGAATTCTCGGCTGACGTTGGCAACGAGGAAAAGAAACCGATGAGAGTTTTTGAATTGGGATTACCTATCCTACACAAGAATCCAGTTTATGAAGAGAATATATTAGTCCACAGTTTTGGTAATTCATGGGGCAAACCTGCAATCACTCATTTCACACCACCCAAAGACATCAATTTCAATAGGGTTGTTTTAAACTTGAACGTTACTGTTGATGGGGTCCAGTATGATCGATTAGGCCATGTTTTCATCGATGATGTGCCAGTATGGAGAACATCAACACCTGAACCTGGTAATCAAGTCGTGTACAGTGAGATTTCCAAAGATGTTTCTAAATATTTACCATTATTTCAACAGGAAAAAGACGACGTTGAGTTGGTTTTCCAATTGGATAATTTAATCGTTGGTAAATTGAATGGTGCTTTCAATACGAGTTTATCAATAACTTATTATGATGAAGATTTGAAAGACGAAGAAGAAGATGAAATAGCAACAATGTTCAAAATCACAAACCGTCCATCACATAAAGTCACACCATTGATCACTCCTAAACCAAACAGAACTCCATTAGTCTATTATCCAGATCATAAACTAACGTTCAACCTTCCAAGAATTTCACAAAACACCACACATTTAAAATTAGAACTCTACGCCTCTGGTAACGCTGCTGAAGAGTTCTGGTATACCAACGTCCTCGATAAGTTTAAAGACGTGTTTGTTTCAAAAGGTCATCAATTCTTAGGTCATGGCCCTGTTCGGATTGTACAAGTTTACATTGATGATATCTTGGTTAGTGAAGTTGCTCCTGAACCTGTGATTTATTCAGGCGGGATCTCTCCTGCGTTATGGAGACCCATCATTGGGATCAATTCGTTTGATATAAAACCATTAGAGATTGATCTTTCTATGATTTTACCATTATTATGGAAAAACAAAGGTTCACAATTAAAAGTTGTTATAAGTAATGGACAAGATGAGCATCCTTTGGAAATAGGAGAGAATTGGATCATTAGTGCTAATCTTTTACATTGGGAATCTTCAAAGATTGAATCTGGATACGGTGAAATCCAAGATGGTGCCCAAACGGGAGGATTAACAGAATTTGGAGAATTTTTTTCAGAGAGTGAATTTTATCAAGCAGTTCAATTTAGAGGAGAAGTTCAATTAGGGTCATATCTAAACTATACTTTATTCAATGGAACTGAAATTCAATTAGAAGTTGATACAGTCAACTTGGCAGTTTTTAATAATTTCCAACAATATTCTTCATTTGGTGATAACCAATTCGTTTCATCCATGGTCTCTTCAGAATATTCCTCAGATGTATACTTGATTAAGGATGCAAACGAACCTCAAACTCGGGTGCCCTTAAACAGACTGACTTCAGTCAAGACTCATCCACAAGTGATATCTCTTGCATTAGAACCGATCAGTGGCACAAGAGACGTTGAATTGAACGTGAACATCACCACTGTTTATGGATCAAGGATCACGTTGCACGACAAGGAAGTGTTTGGGTTGGAGAGTTATCATAATGGGACATCAAGATACATCTTAAGTCCGGATGGGAATCATGGTCACGGATCAGCATATCAAAATTTTGCAGCTGATTTGAAATCCCCATTTCCAAAATTGAGAGTTGATGAACTGGTTGAGGCAGTGAACGGGACAGTTGTCAGAAGGGAGAGTGGCGAAGTAGTACCAGATGAGTGGTATGGATATACATTTCTCCCTTTTGTATGGATATCAAAAGATCTAGATGGCTCATCTAAGGTTCAATGGAGATTTCGAGAGCTACAGGAAACGATGTTCTACGTAATTAAATCTTTGATTTATGCTTTAAAGAATGGGAGTGAAATGATTGAGAGCAACGGTGAAGTGGATTCAAATTATCAACCGGTTCGTGGCCTGTTGGGTGTCGGAAGTCGTTTTCACTTATGAATAAGAGTATGAATATAATAAGCAGTTAAGAATAATTTCTAATCACACACATGAAATGAAAAGTTTCCTGATCGTAGAGTTGATTTCCAGAACATGATTTCATGCACTTGGTAATAAAAAAAAAAACATAAGTTGGCACAATAATTCGATATAAATAACGAATATACATCAAAAAAAAAAAAAACAAAACTAAAGAAAAAAAACATCTAAAAAAACTCGATTCACTTTCATACACAGCTCACCCGAACATGCTCTCCAAAGCCTTAAAGAGATCCAGTGTGGCACTTACTCGCCAATCCACACTAATTTCACAAATAAGACACAGTTCCTCCGAGGATCTTCTGAAGACGTTAAGATTAGGCACAAATTCCAATCCCAATAAACCTGTTAATAATGACTACCTTGACATATTAAGGGCCGTTGGCAATTCCAAAAAGGAAG
Organism: Gotozyma siamensis; assembly: GCA_030579035.1. NCBI lineage: Eukaryota > Fungi > Ascomycota > Saccharomycetes > Phaffomycetales > Phaffomycetaceae > Gotozyma > Gotozyma siamensis. Next base: position 8,757 of record JAKTZZ010000082.1, read on the forward strand.
GATCAAACCTCACAAACAGTCTGAATTTGAAAAAAAAAGGCAACAGAGTAGGTCAGAAGCCCGGTGGTCATCCCCAAAAGAATGCCGGTAATAATAACAACAGTAGAGGTTCCTCACAGAAAAGTGACAGACCACAATATCAACAGCATAGAAAACAGGAAAGAAACCAACAGAGGCAAAAACAGAGAATCATTCCATCGATAGAGAGATTGGACTCCTCGTATAACCCAGAGACGTTCAAATGGACAACGAGTGGAGATGATTTAGAAAACGAATACATGACACAAGTCATACGGGACATTTATGACATTAATCCTAATTTAGAGATAGTTTCACATGATGAGGTGAAAGGTTTGCATAAGAGACATTTACGCACGTTTATTAGAGTCCTTGGTGATGATCAATTGTTCAACGTTATAAATGTTCAAGAGGTGGATGGGGTGCAGTATCCGTTCTTGAAAGTTAATGATAAAAAGGTTTGTTTGAAAGGGTATAAAGACAAGCTTGCAGAGGAGAAGAGTAAGTTATATGGACGCACGAGGGAGAAGAAAAGAACAGGTGGTGTCAAGTATGTGAAGGTTAGTTGGGAGATCAGTGATCATGATTTACAAAATCAAAAAAAGAATGAGATTCAAACGTTGTTGAAATCAGGACAAAAGATTGTGTTATTGTTGGATACAAAAGATGTTTTGGCCAATAGAAACTTGACTTTTGAAATTGAGAAAGTGAGAAGTGATTTGGATGATCAGGATGTAGTGGTGCCGAAGTTAGGAGAATTGGAAAGTATTAGAAGAAATAAAGTTCTTGATTATTTAAAACTTTTATTTCATGAAGTTGCAGATTTTGAAATTGAAGGTGAATTAAGCAAGAGAATATTGATCAATGTTAAACCTATTCCTATTAAAAAACAAGTTAAAGAAGAAGCTAATTTAGAAACCGAAAAAATTCAACAAAATGATAAGAAGTTGCAGAGACAGTTGAAACAGAAACAAAGAGAAGAGGAAAAAAAATTGAAATTACAAGAAAAGAAGAGATTGTATGAGGAGTTGTTAGCAAAAAATAACATCTCACAAGATCCTTTATAATCAAACAGATCACGAGAAATCTGGGGAAGATAACTATGTCAGTCATGAAACTACCAAAAACAAAAATAATGCCCATATAACAAATAAACATGTACATACAATCCCGCGTAAACCCAGTCACAATTTCAATATCCCAACTCTCCCAACCAATTTCCCATCATCATCAAAATTCTCATCAAATCCAAAATATTCCTCAGAATAAATCAAACAACTCTCAATATATGCCAAAGATTGTCCCAATCCAGTGAATCCTTTCCCTTTTTTAGTCTTAACCCCAACACCTTCTATGATTATGTCCCTTCCATCCACATAAATGACACGAGTGGATGCATCCCTTACATTACCATGCTTATCAAACACAATCTCTTTACAACCACCACCGAAAACACCATTGATCAAAAAACTGATCTTCCCATCACCAATTCTTTCACCAGATCTAACCATATCTTTGAAATCAGCTTTGAATACGGCACCATGACCTTTATACCCCGGTGCACTTACATACAAACCTCCATTCTTCTCATCAATGGCAACATCATATCCGAACTGTGCATTATTGAACCCCCAACCGAAATACGAACCTAGTGTAATCAACCCTTGTGATACTAACCCACCTTTGGCATTCACAACGTAGAGATACAATCCACCTTGCATTTGAGAGCCATATGCCGTTGAACTGATGAGGACGTATTGTGTCTGCATATATGTGAAAGTAGTGACTGATTCACCAAAAAGTAAAGAATCCCTGGATGCCATGCGAGGGTACGTGAGTCTAGTCAATTCTTCAACATTGAGGATCTGTGTTTGATTGACAATCTGTTTTAATTTGAATGTTTTGAGATCATGAATGAATGTTATCCCGCCTAAACCTCTTGCAGAGATGTATAAATTCGATGAATCAGATGCAATTGAAGTTCCTAATTGTTCATACCCATGGAATTGCCTAAACTTATCATTTAAAAAGATTCTTTTTTTAGTCACTTGATCAATCTCAACAGTTTGTGCACCAATAGCTATTAAATCCTGGATAAGTTCACCAGATAAGATCCTCACCGTTCCTCTCTGTGAAGTAGTTCCATCATCATCATATGGAGAACCAACAACAATGTCATCAGTTGTGGAAATTGATGATGCGATCGTATCAAAGACAGTAAATTGTTGCTTTTGTTTGCCAGTTCCATACTCTGTCGTAGTTTGAGAATTGTAAAGAGTCAACACTTTATCATTCTTGTAAAAAAAATGAAGCAACGACGATCCTGGTTCTGAAATGATGAGGAATGGCTGATTAAAGAGTTTGACTTGTTTGAGTGAATGTCCGAAATTAGGAGTATAACTGAATGAAACTTGTTGTTCAGTCAATGATGTGGATTTCAGCTTTGTTATTGGTGTTAAAGCTTGTTCGATGTACTCGCTCAATGGCAATAGGTAGACAGATCCACCTTCTTCCACTGACGAAATTGCAATTGTTGGCTCATCAAGGAAATTACCTGATTGCAAAGTATGCCCAAATTGTGCTCTTGGCAAGTATGGGCTAACAATAAGTGTGTCCTTGTCACTTGAAGTGTGCATATTAACTGTCTGTGTTGATGGTGAATATGAAGCAGAACGATACTTGATGGCACCACACAAATCATAGGCATCATCCACCTCCCCTTCAAACCACGCATCCAAATTCCCCAAACACCTCTCCAAAGACCCAGTAATCTCCCTCAACCCACCCAGAAAGTAATCCTCCAACAACAATCCAGACAATGGAGACTGTTTTAACATGGCTCTTCCAGTGGGATCCCTCATTGAAATCTCACCAGTCAATGCTGTCCTACCCAATTGAACACACTGCCTGATCTCACTCTCACTGGGCCCTTCAAACCCTCTCCTGTGGAACAATTCCCTGATGTATTTCAACTTGGGCAGTTCCCAATCATTAAAGTAATACTCAACATCTGCGACTTTCTCTAAATGGATGAAATCTCCAGCAGTGTCAATGAACCTGTGTGCGTCCGGATAACTCCCATTGAACTCCAAACTGGCCAACATCTTCATCAGACCTTGCTTGATGCCTAGGGAATGCCATGATGAATCACTCACTTGATGTGTGAACACACCGTATAAAAACGCCTTAAACTCATCTAAATCATCTTCATTTTCACCAGTAAGCTCCAATTCTTTATACAATCCGACTCCTGCCTGCAAATATGGTGGCCAATGTGCATCTTCACTGGCATTGTTCCATATTGAACAACTATAGAACGCATCAGGGAAAAAGGCACCAGCCATTAGAAACGGCACCAGTCGCTCGTTTTGAACAGAAATAGGCAACAGACCATGCACACGTGACAAGACAGTTTCATGAATGGCGACACCAGCGGCCCAAACTCCTAAAACCTGGTAATAATAAACCAAAAGCGTTAATATCATCAATATATGGGGTTAATAAGAGATGAGACACAAATATGACAAAAAAAATCAAAACTGATTTTAATTAAAAAGGGAAAGGGGACATCAAAATGCACCTCTCGAGCATCAGTCTGGTGCCCACTGTGGTGTCTGTGCTGGTGTCGCTGGTGTCAATTCACAGCCATTTTTTGAACTATCGAAAACCGCAGCAACAACGGCTCATTGTACGCATTTTGCTCATTGTGCCCATCTACTCGATTGGTTGTTACACTTCGTTGACATACAACGCAGTGGCGAAAGTGCTGGACTTCGTGCGGGAGATCTACGAGGCGTTCGTGATCTACACGTTCTTCAGCTTGCTGACGGACTACCTGGACGGCGAGAGGAACATTGTGGTGATGGCATCGGGAAGGGCACCAATCAGCCATCCATGGCCCATGAAGTTGGTGCTGCGGCCCGTGGACATCTCTGACCCTTTCGAGTTGTTGAACATCAAGAGAGGCATCTTGCAATATGTGTGGTTGAAACCATTGTTGTGTGCCGGTTTAATGGTGGCAGAATTGATGAATTGGCACATGTTATTCATATGGGTTAATGTTTGTTATAATATTAGTGTGAGTTTGAGTTTGTATCAATTAGCCATGTTTTGGAGATGTTTGTATTGTGATTTACAGAGGTTTAACCCCTGGGGGAAGTTTCTGTGTGTTAAATTGATTATTTTTGCAAGTTATTGGCAAGGTTTAATGATTTCAATATTGAGATATTTTAATCTGTTTGTGACTTCTGGTGATGCGATCCAGAGTTTATTGATGTCGTTTGAGTTAGTTGGGTTTGCCATTGGTCATTATTATTCGTTCTCGTATAGGGAATATTTACCACAAGTGTTGCCAGGTTGTGGCAGGTTCCCGTATTGGTTAGCATTGAAAGATCCTTTTGGCATTGACGATTTGAAATATGATTTCAAGAGAGCATGGTTAGGCGACGGATATGATTATCAACAATTCGATTCAGTTGAAGCGATAATTGCCCATCCGGAATCGAGTTCCAGAATGAAAAGATTCAATCAAGGTTTTAGAGTGAGTAAAGAAAGAGGGAAGTATTGGCTGAAAGCGGCAAATAATAGTGCAATTGACATACAGGGTGGCGTGACCTCGCTGATTGATCAGAACACTCCCTTGTTGAGGTCTGAATCAATGACTTCGAAATCATCAATCATACCCATTTATGCAAAATCAGTGATAAGTTACAATCTGATAGATCCGGCCCCTATTGCCACCAATTACATCACACCCATAACAGAGACGTTCAAACCATTTCAATCATCAACCGAGGAGAATGATGAAGAATTGGACACATTATTGCAAGAGTATGTAAGTGATGCCAAATTTTACGAGAGAGCTAAAAAAGAAAGACCATTCGGAGATCTGAACTCACCTGTTGTTTATGAAGGTGCAGAACACAGTCACTCTCGCGATATGGAGAGAAGAAGGAGACAGATCTGGTCCGAGATTGAGGTTTAGATAATGAGTTTAATAATGGATTTAATGGTTAATGGTTGATGATGGTTATGTGCTATGGTGTGTGTTATGTAATATTCGCGAAAACCAACGAGTGAACTTTTCACTGTGAAGAGAAGAGAAGAGTGTTTTTAATTGTAGTTTAATAGTAGAAGAAGTGAGAGAGTCAGGATGGACGAGGCCGAGTTGAACGCAATCAGAGCCGCACGTTTGCAGGAATTACAAAAGAACGCTGGCCAGTCCAGTGGTGGCAGTAACAACGGTGGGAACAGCAGTGCCAACAATGAATTGAGTGCTGCCTTGGATCAACTGTTGGATCCAGAAGCCAGGGCCAGACTAAACCGTGTGAGTCTAGTGAGACCAGATCGTGCCAAAGCCGTTGAACAATACGTGGTGCGTCTTGCGCAGAGTGGCCAGATCAGAAGGAAGTTAGGTGAGAAGGATATTGTTGAGATATTGGATGGATTGGCTCGTGATGAACATAAAAGAAACGAGACGAAGATTGTGTTTAGTAGAAAGAACGTTGTTGATGACGATGATGATGATTTCTTTGATTAGGAGTGTATGTGTGTGTATGGGAATGAATAGAGGTGGATTGAGAATTGTATTGTTGTAGTTGGAAATCATTAGACATAAGTGGACCGAGCTTCCAGATTAGTCTGCCCGCAAAAGCGATCTGAACACCAATCTGAACACTTATCCTAATATCAATGGACCATTCCATCAACCAATAGATGAATTAACAGCATAATAGATCAAATTCAGCTCATTTTGCGCTTATAATTTTGTGTCAATTTTATTGCGCTTATTCCTAATTGGGAAAAGCGATAGATGAGCCAAATATCTTATCAAGTATAAAAACACCACCAAATCCACTCACTGAACACTCACCCATTACACTCACTTAACACACACACTAACAATGCCCCACCCATTTGACTCCATCACTGCAGAGGAGATCGCCATCACGGCCACTTTGGTCAAGGACCTGCACAAGGGCAAATTCATCCATTTCACCCAATTGGACAGACTGGACCCTCCAAAACAGGACATGTTGAAGTACTTGGACCTCGAGAGGGCCGGATCAACTGACTTACCAGTGATCCCACGTCGCACTTACGTTTACTACTACGTTGACAAGAAGATGCCTTTGTACAAAGCCATTGTCAATGCGACTTATGGTCATGTTATTGTCAATACTGTTGTGTCTGGAGTAGCTGCTGGTCCGTTATTACCTGAAGACTTACTTGCTGTTGAGAAGATTGCGTATGAGCATCCAGCAGTAATTGCAGAGATTGAGAAGTTGCAATTGCCAAAAGGGAATAAATGGGTGTTGGCCATTGATCCATGGATGTACGGTACAGATGATGAATTGAAGACCACTGAGCCATTGATTCAATGCTATGTTTATTTGAAGAGAAACCATCCAGATGCGAATCATTACTCGATTCCGTTGAAGTTCAGTCCTGTTTTCAAACTGTTGACTAAAGAGTTTGTGAGAATGGATTACCTTCCTGCCGGCACGGACAACGTGTTGGAACAAACCACGAAATGGGAGAACTTCGACCCTGTAGAGTATCATCCAGACCTTCATGGGATCAAGCCAGACACCGAGTTGAAACCGTTGATTGTCAATCAGCCTAAGGGTACTTCGTTCAGTGTGAATGGAAGTAAAGTTAAATGGCAAGGTTGGGAATTCAGAGTTGCGACTAATGCCAGGGAAGGTGTTGTCCTATATGATGTTTGGTTCCAAGGCCGTTCTTTGTTCTATAGAATCGCATTGAACGAAATGACAGTTCCATATGGTGATCCAAGGGCCCCATTCCATAGAAAACAAGCGTTTGATTTAGGTGATTGTGGATTTGGGATCAATGCCAATCAATTGACTCTTGGTTGTGATTGCTTAGGTGTGATCAAGTACTTGAACACTTTGAGAATCGATGATGTTGCCAATGTCATCACTTTGAGAAACACAGTGTGTATGCATGAACAAGATTACGGAATCCTGTTCAAACATGTCAATTACAGAAATGGGAACTCTGTCGTCACCAGAAGAAGAGAATTCGTTGTCCAGACCATTGCTACCGTGGGTAACTACGAATACATTGTCAATTTTGTCTTGGATCAAGTTGGTGCAATCACCGTGCAGGTTAGAGCAACGGGTATCTTGTCCACGATGCCTTTCAACGATGACATCCAGGTGAAATGGGGTACAAAAGTCGGGCCTGGTGTCGTGGCCGCATACCATCAGCACTTGTTGTCTTTCAGATTTGACACTAGAATAGACGGTGACAAGAACACCGTTGTGTATGATGATTACGTTCCTATGGAGAAAGGTGGGATCAACAAGTATAATGTCGGGTACGTCTCCAAACGGACCATTTTGAACAAGAGTGGCCCAATTGAGCAGTCCCCATTCACCAACAGAACTTACAAAGTGATCAATGAGAGTTCTATCAATAAGATCACTGATGCACCAGTCGCTTACAAGTTTGAAATGCCAGCAAAGCAAATGATCATTGCAGATAAGGACTCTTCGAATGTGAGAAGGGCCACGTTTGCCACAAAGCAGTTCTGGGCTACGAAGTACAAAGACGACGACTTGTACGCAGCCGGCGAGTTCACCAACCAGTCCGTTAAAGACACGGGACTCGCACTGAGTGCCGACGGCTCGCAGTCGATCCGAGACGACGACGTGGTTGTGTGGCCGACTTTGGCACTCACCCACCCACCGTCCACCGAGCAGTTCCCTGTGATGCCTTCGGACTTCATGCAGTTCATCGTGAGTCCTTCCTCGTTCTTCGAGAAGAATCCGGCACTGTGTGTCCCGTTAGCCGACAACAGCGTCAACAAGAGCGTGTATAAGCTGTAGACTACTATATTAAATGATAAATACACTTTATTGAATATACTATTGAAGTAAGTAATTATTGTATTATAAGGTCGTTATTGTATTGTGATCTATCATTCTATTGTTTCCCAAAATGGAACAAAACCAAAACAAAACAAAACAAAACAAACAAATCTCCTTATAATATATCACAACCACCAAATTAACCCACAAAACAGCCACTCACTCAATGTTGTCGTTTCTCAGAGCCACTTCCACCACGCTCCCATTCGCAGCCAGAGCCGCGTTCTCCACCTCCGCTTTCCACGCTGCTCCAGCCACCACGAAGGCAAAATCAGCCCCTAAGAAGAAAGGTGATAAGAAGGCAGACGGCTCTCCAAAAGTCAAGAGACCACTCTCCGCGTACAACTTGTTTACCGTAAACGCGTTCAAAACGAGACGAGACGAACTTTTGGCCCTATCATTCAACGAGAGATCCGCATATCTTGCCAAAGAATGGAAAAACACTTCAAACATTGAACAACAACGATATGAGCAGACTGCAAGTGAAGATCGTAAACGTTACCAAGAAGAAAAAGACAAGATCACACCTCCAAAGGTCAAGAGACCAAGTTCCGCTTATAACTTATACACTTCCGATGCCTACAAATCCAGACGTGATGAATTGTTGGCATTACCATTCAGTGAAAGATCTGTATTGTTGTATAAAGAATGGGAAAGTTTGTCCAGCAATGAAAAGAAACCATACGAGGACTCAGCTGAGGCAGATCGTGTTCGTTATCAAAAAGAAAAAGCTATTGAAGCTCAAAATGCACCACCAAAAAAGCCAGCTAATGCCTATGCTTTGTTCTTGAAAAGTATCAGACCTGAATTAGTTGCTGAAAATTCAAGTGCTAGTTTCAGTGAGATTGGGAGATTGGCTGGTGAGAAATGGAGAAGTTTAAGTGATGCTGAGAAAGAACCATTCAAGAAATCATTCGAAGCTAACAAAGCTGAGTATTTGAAAGCAACTGGTAAAGCTTAAACTCCCACTGATCAACTCGAATGAAAAATGAATGCCTAAAACAATGAAAACTATCAACCCACTTTTGTATCTACCTTTGTATCAATCTACTTTTAATCAAGAAATTCTTTTATTGCCAATAATTAAAATAAATATAACACCTCCCCATCTCTATAACTAACCCACATACATCCCCACAATACAACTCTCCAACATTCTCTCATAATTAACCCACGCATGATACTTCATAAACAAAGCAGTCCCATCGCGTCCCGCACATTTCATTATCTCATCGACCCCACCGGGATGGAAATTCACATATCGCGATATATTGTAAACTTTCCCACTCAGAACAGTCCAACAGTTCTCCCTGGTATTATGCTGTCTTAATAACTCCTTTGTGACTCTGAGTGGGAAATCTCTAGGATCAATGCCTCTCAAGTTCTCACCACTCGTCATCAATCGAGCCCAGTCCAACGGCGAGTGACCCGGCTGCAGTACGACTTTCCGCCTCGTGCTGTTGTTGGACATCTGCCCGGGTTGGAGTCTCCTGTAGTCCATCACTGTGGTCAATTTAATATATTTCAATTAATTAATACCATCAACTTCTTTAAAACTGAAGAAAATCCGGAAAATGTCAACAATCACGTGACTATTACATAAGCCTTACTATATTATCACGTGACTTGGTTCGCGCCACACACTTTGGGGAAACAGAAAATGATTAAATTTAATCAAAATCAAAATATGATCCAATTAATCAAAGACAGCAGTAATAAGTTGAGTGTTAGTGTCGAGGATGGATATGAGAATCAGTCAAAGATGGAGATTCAGAACACTGATCTGATAAGGTAGGAGTAAAATCCGATTTATATTCCTTTCAAAGCCGAAGTGTTTAATATATCGAGGGATTTTAAGAATTTTTTAAATCTGGGCCAGAATAATGAGATCATTGAGATATGGTTCAGGAAATCTGGTGATCCAATCTTGTTTGAGATGAATAAGTTTAATTGTAAAGTTCAATTCATTCAAATAACGGATTCTAATGATGATCGTGAAGACTCAACAACAACGAAAAAAATCACGAAATTGTTTAAACATGATGTCACTGTCAATACTGATAGATTTTCCAATAATTCCAAGGCGAGTGTTTCAAAGAAACCAACACAGTCTAGAAATCCCCTGTTTGTGCATGATGAAGATAACAGTAATGAAAATGAACCACACATCCAGGCTGACGAAACGGAAGACACGCCAATAACACAAGGATCAGATGCAGAGGAAGAGCAAGATGAGCCAATTGTCGGGTGGAATAATAATGAAAATGATCATTATTCAACGTCATTACGAAACAATTCGAAACTGAAAATCGTTAATGAGATGAAGAAAGCATACCTTGACGAATTGAATGCTAAGGATAACAAGAAACGGAAAACTGGGGATATGGAGAATGAATTGGGACCAACGCAGAATATCACTAAAGCTAAGGGTTTGTTTGATTAATCTACTGCTAATTCTACTGACAATTTTTGCACTTCTTTGTAAGAATATTTTAATTCATAATTCGTCTCTTAGTTCCTCTGCTGCTTCATTAGAAACATCTTCGATAATCTCACTTAGGACATCTGTGGTATCGTTATTATCAACATTCTCTTCAGTATATACTGCACTCTCAATGACAACTCCTTGTGTTTGCTCCTTAACAACGGTGTCGTATACAA
>JAKTZZ010000083.1:0-19243 GCA_030579035.1 Gotozyma siamensis
AAAAAGGACTACGAAGGTATTTTATCTGTTCTTTCCTCTAAATTAAATGTGAAATTACGGATTCCAAAGGCAGAGAAGTTGGCTCGAAGAGACCTTAAAGCCTTGAGCTCCGGTTGAATCTAACTAATGTCAATTTTGATAAATTACACCCTTTTTTCTGTTGTTCTAACTCCATCTATTTATGTAAAATTCTGCTATTGCTATACTTTACTACTTGATATTGACATCTGCTTGCAGCTTGACGAAGATCACCCTCTTGATTAATCCATAATAGGTTCAGTACAGCAACTCAAGTTTTCTTATGATGGTAGATCAATTGTATAAACTCGAGGTAGTTATTGATACTCATTACAACTTCACCCGAATGTTTCTAGAATGGAGATGATAAGGTCAATGATTGATCAATAATCAATGATATTAATGAGCTGAGTATTGGGATCGGCTGATTGTTACACAGGCTCATTTTGTACACTTTACAGTCTTCCAGTGTATGAGACTTTGAGCCTAGCTCTTTCTAACAGATTGACTGAGGACTATTTAGTATTCACTTTTCAATAGTTTTCACCATTCAGTAGTATTTACTATTCAGTATTCAATGTTCACCCAATTTTTCAATTAACGCTGAAAAGAAGATCGAGATTTGAAATAAAAAAAGTCAAAATTTTTCCCAATTGAACAATTCTAATTATCAGAGCACGGGATCACAAATGTCTTAATCATCTACTTGAAGAATCCTTCAATATTAATTATTCGTTAGTTATTAATAATACAAGTACGTCAGTGGAAGATATAATTAATAATTATTTAATTAAGAATATTATATATATAATTATATTTAAAATATTAGAGCCGCCAGCCAGATATATATTATATAACAGCTATTTATATTAATATGATTGAATATACAATATTATATGATCAAACATTGAACCTATGTGGACAATTCTTTATTTCTTCAAATGGAATATAATAACCATTTGTTACACTATTGCAAAAGTGAAGTTTCCCGTCTTCAGTTCCCTGTAGACTATCGATTTGACCAAAACTAAGCATTTTTGGTGAATTAAACTTGATTTTATTATTTTTGCTTTTTGAAACCTCTTCATTATACTTAAGAATTCTCCTATTGGCTTCAATTTTGGCTTTATAATGCCTTTTGATCACGCTATAAGCAAAGTTGTTTGGGCTGGCATAGTAATACCGAAGAGTCTTGTCACTGTAATAGAGACCATCCAGTTGAGCAAAATAGTATGCTTTTATGACCACGGTTTCAGAAAGACCCTCTATTTCACCATCTATTGAAAGGTTTGTAAAATCGGCATTTGATAACGTGAATAGTTGCTACTTTGACCCATACCAGACTGTAAAATTCTCATTGTGGGGTCGCCTTTGGAAACGTCACCAAATAATACTCGTTCCAGTGATTCATCTTCATTTTCACCTTCATTTTCATCTTCAGTGCCATCTTCATTTCGACGTCTCTTCTTGGACTTGCGTGCACTTGGACTAGCTCTAATATCTTCTCTTGGTGGATATCTTGAAGCAGAGAGAAGTTTTTTGTGTTTACTTACAATCCGAATTGAAGTTCAACAGCTTTAGCGAATTTGTGCAGTCCATCATCCAAAGCGTCGTAGGGCAACAGCAGCGTAGGTTCCTCTGAAGAAGATTTGATTCTATTGCGGCTTCATCAACTGAAATGTATTGAATCGATTCTTTCAATGTTCTTCTCTTTTTGATTCAAGATATTCTCAACAATACCCTTCTTATCTCCGAATAAATCAGGGTCCAACCCGTAAAGACCGAGTCTTGAAGGTAACACCGACGACATTGACAGATACTCTTCTTGATTCATCTCTTGCCAAGAGTCAATGGCAAACATCTTGACAGGGACGTGAAGTCCAACAATACCGCCACGACCCTCTTCAGCCCTGAATTTCTTGTCTGTACCTCCTTCAAATTTGAGAAGAATTAGACGTCTTGAATCAGTTAAAAATATTTTATCCATACTATAGTCTACACAATTAGAATAACATTGACGTAAAAGCACACTACCATATTTGGATTCAGATATTGCTGGTAGATCTGCTGATTCATCATCTGGAATTGTTTGTAGTTGAGGGACAGAAACCTTGGAACTGCCTGTGTTTGCCGGTGGTCTGGAATAGACCCAGCAGTGCAAATCAAGGCGTCTTTGAGCTGACGAAGTCAGTGAGCCACGCGCTCCTAACGTATCAATTCCACCGCCCTTTAAGGCATCCAACAAATCAGGTCCTAGGTATTTGCGTCTCATGGTGGTGAGAAATCTCTTGATACTGGCAATTTTAACGATGTTTGGGTACTTCTTGCTTGTAAGTTGTTTGCTTTTATGTGTCAAAATTTCAGTCTGAAATAAATTGCTCTTGGAGCCCAATTGCTCACAACCTGAGGGAATTTTGAGGTTTGCTAGGGGAGTTAGCCTCTATGTGCCTCTTAAATGTTAACTGTTAAGGATCAACTTGAGAATATTAAAGAGTTTTGGCTATTTGAGGTATTGAGGTGAGCACTGGTTCTCTTCAAAAGATCACGTGATAACACAGGACAAATTTCATAATGGGGAAGCCAGTGCTTCATAACCAGATTTTATCACCATATGAAAAACTCGTTCGAAATTGCACATCAAATCCCTTTACACCAAAGCTCGGTTTAACAAGCGAAATCAGCGGCGGGAAATGCGGTCAATTGTGCCCAATTCGGCCATTGGGATCAGGAACTACGCCACAAAGTCCGGCTTCAGTTACAAGAAAGCAGCAGATGCCAAAAAATCGACCTATGTTCATGAATATTCAGTGAGTCCCACACTCTTCCAGTACAGACTACCCTGTGGGGCAAAAGACCAACATTTCAACTATCCTTACTCTTCCACTTCCCCCTTCGGGACGATCTTTGAATACTTGTCCAACGATCCGCTCCGAGGTGCAACGACACAGGCTTTCTTCGATGCCTACCCTACGGTGAACACCAGAAAACTGTTCAAGTTGAAAGACAGACCAAGGAAATTGAAAATGTTGACTGGTGATTTTATCGATGATTCGTTATACAATCCAAACTATGGATACTTCAGCAAGCAAGCGCAGATATTTCAAACAGAATCGCCGTTCAAGTATGAAGATTTGAAAGATAACGACGAGTTCATATCGACTTGGACAGAGAAGTATCAGAGGTATAAGTCCAGTGATAAGAAAGCTTTACAACTATGGCATACCCCTACAGAGCTTTTCCAGCCTCATTATGGTGAGGCAATTGCCAGATATTTGTTGGTTAATTATAAGTTGAACTTATATCCATACCATGATTTGATCATTTATGAGATTGGTGGTGGTAATGGGACTTTGATGTTGAACATTTTGAATTTTATTAGAAAAATTCAACCAGAGGTTTATGCAAAGACACAATATAGAATCATTGAGATTTCTAAGAACTTATCTGATATTCAAAGACTTAAGAGTTTAAAATTGAAGATTTTACAAAGTGAACATGATGCAAAGATACAAATAATTAATAAATCGATCCTAGATTGGGATGAACAAGTGCCCGAGCCTTGTTTTGTTCTAGGAATGGAAGTTATTGATAACTTGAGTCATGATGTTGTGAAGTATGATGTCGAAACGGGGAAACCATACCAAGGATATGTAATTGTTGATGAGAATGGTGATTTTCATGAATTTTTTTCACCAGAAATAGAAGAATGGACCCAATTGTACCTTGATTTAAGAGAAGATGAGGTGGATCTTAGTGAGCGCTCAATCATTTCCACTAGAGGTGAAATTCTTCCTGTTACAGAAAACAGAAAACTAAACAAATTAAAAAATTGGGTGTCTCCTTTTAGAAACTCATTATCAGAATCAGAATTTGTGCCCACAAGACTCTTAAAATTATTCAATGTACTACATAACTATTTTCCTGAACATCAACTTGTTCTTTCAGATTTTGACTCATTGCCTGATCGTTCCATCGGTTTCAATTCACCAGTGGTCCAAACAATCATCCCTGAAGATAAACTAGTCTCAGCATCGACATACATGGTCCAGCAAGGTTACTTTGACATTATGTTTGCAACGAACTTTCACTTGATGAGAGATCTGTATGTTAAGATGTGTGGAAGGATTGCAAAGACTTCAAAACATGACGAGTTTCTTACAACTTGGGCGGATCTTGAAAAAACCACTTTAAAGAATGGAGAGAATCCACTTCTATCTTTCTACTCCAATGCATCTTTCTTACACAGCTAAAGATCTTACTAAAATCACCTTATTTATTTATTTATTTATTTTATTTTATGCTCACGAAATACCTCCACTTGGGGAAACAAACATTAGGTCACACTTTTATAACAAAAAGATTACAAGATCATATTAAAACTATTAACAGATGTAATTAATGGGAAGAAGAAGCATATATAGATCAGAGTAAGAGACCAACTATGGCAACAATACCGGCACCCACGCTGAGTTTTGCAGCTGGTCCAACACCGTTAGCAGTGTTTGCAGAAGTAGCGACAGTCTTAGACTCTTGAGTACCAACAGTAGCTGTTGTAGTTGCAGTATTTTCTGTAGCAGTTTCAGCAATAGAAGTAGCATAGTTGTTTGGGAAATATTTGTCGATACCGGAACCGGCAGTGGCGTATGGGTCCAAGTTGGCTAAGAACCATTCTGTTTCACAAACTGCAACAGAAGAGGCACCTCTCCAAAACAAGTTCCAAAGTGTGGATCCTTCATAAGATCTGCAAGCTAGGAAAGTGTTGTGATAACTGTAGTAAACACTTTCGTTATCAATGTAGAAGATCCCCTCTGGGGCGGAACCATCAGTGGAGACACTAACTACACCCGAGACCCTGTCAATGTTAAGGAAATAATCTTCATTATCACGAGTACCGACTTGGAATTCACCAGTTGTTGAGATTGTTGCATTTTTAATGACTTGTGTCTCGTTGCTGATGACTTTGTTGTCATTGTCATAAATGAACACAGTTCCATTAGGAAAATATTTCAGGGTTTGTAAATCAATTAGTTTGGAGTATTTCTCATAATCTAAAGGTCTTAAAGCTAAGGAACCAATAACTGGAGAACCCTTATTTTGGGCAGTTGCAACAGCAGCGAAAGCAGCAAGGACAGTAGCAAAAAGCATTCTTTCGATGGATGATTTTGTGACAAGGCATCTGATAAGAGTTGTACAATTGGAAAATTTTCATCTCTTTTATTTCGATCTTCTTTTCACCGTTAAATGCGAAATCGGGTGAACACTAAAATTTATCAGAGTGCATTTTACCCGAATTCATTTTTCCGGTGGCGGAAAAAGGTGGAAGTAGCTGATGGATCTGATAAGTGCGATGGGATTCAATCTTCAGTCCGAACCGCCAGATAATGAAAACTCTAATATTCTCAACTTGATATTTAACAACTAGCAATTAAGAGACAAAGAGAGGCTAGTTCTCCTAATATATGTTAAAATTCTCTCAAGTTGTGAGCAGTGAGCAATTTATGTCAAGTTTTAACAGCCTGAAATTTGACATATAAAGAGCAAACTGTAGCAACTAGTTTTAGGCAAGAAGAGTCTCATTCTGAAGTCCAAAACATGGAGCATATCATTCCTTTCCCTGTGTTGGAGAGGATTGCTAACTCTAGTGATGATTCCTTCACCATCAATCCGAACAATGATGCAGAAATTTTAAGAGAGTTAGAAGTGCCAAACAGTCCATACCGTTATGCAAAAGAAAACCCACCAAAAATCGTGCTAGTTGCCCGTATCAAGAGGTTTCTTGCCATAATGAGACGCAAATACCTAAAACCGGATCTGTTAGATGCTATGGCTAAGGGCGGTGAAAATGATGAGCTAGAAGCGCTTGGTTCACTGACCTCATCAGCTCAAAGACGCCTTGATTACCCAATCCATTTCTATTTAGCAGGGGATATTAAAACAGAGGAAATTAACCTTCCATCAAAGGCAATCTTCACTGAGCTCAAGAGATCATTGGCAAATTTAACTGGCACTGAATTATTTCATGATTGCCGTTCCAATTTTGATCCTTCTACGGATTTCAAATCCTTATCTAATGTTAAAAGCTGGAAATCAATTGAAAAGTGGAACCGTTTGAAACTCTTTAATATTGAATGGTGCTCAGCTAAGTTTATCGCATCAATAATCATTCCTGAAACCTTATATGAACAGAGACTTGTTGAAATGGATTTACCTTTCACCAGACCACGTGAAATGATACTCTCAAAAAGTGGTCAAGTTTTAATGCTTTGTGAAACAAAAGCGAAAACCATTAATAAGTTGAAGTTGGCTTTATCAAACGTAGGACATGTTTGTTCATCAAGACCACTAGGAATCATAAACCGTTCCCATAAAGCTATTCCAAGGTATAAAATATCTGAAACCATGACCGAAGATGGTAGTACGCTTTTACGTCAATGTTATTCTCGTTGTGTCGAATATGGTACTGATGAAATATTTTTAACTGATTCAAGACGTCTAATTCTTCTCAAATTTGAAGAAGGTGCAGACATGAAATTCAGGGCTGAAGAGGGTCGTGGCGGTATTATTGGACTTCACGTCCCTGTCAAGATGTTTGCCATTGACTCTTGGCAAGAGATGAATCAAGAAGAGTATCTGTCAATGTCGTCGGTGTTACTTTCAAGACTCGGTCTTTACGGGTTGAACCCTGATCTATTCGGAGATAAGAAGGGTATTGTTGAGAATATTTTAAGCCAAAAACAGAAAAACATTGAAAGAATCAATTCAATTCATCTGGAATTGAGATTTCCACCAATTAGTGAGCCCCATGATCCAAATAAACGCAAGAAGAGACGTCTCAATAAAAATGAAACTTGGAATGAATCACTGGAACTTGATTTATTTGGTGAAGTTTCCAAAGATGACCCCACAGTTAGAATTTTTCAAGTTGGTGTTGAACATACTAGTAAGGTATTCACATTATCAAACACCGCTTTCAAAAAGTTTTTAGTAAATGGTGAGGTAAAAGGTGTTCCTGAAACCGTTGTAATTAAAGCATACGATCTTGATCAACTTGATAGTCGCTTTCATGATAGCAGCAGTCTTTTGGATTATTTTCCGACCCAAAACGATTTTACTCATTATGCGATCAACGAACATATTTATAAAGCCGAAATTGAAGCCAATAGGAGAATTCTTAAGTATAATGAAGAGGTTTCAAAAAGCAAAAATAATAAAATCAAGTTTAATTCACCAAAAATGCTTAGTTTTGGTCAAATCGATATTCTACAGGGAACTGAAGACGGGAAACTTCACTTTTGCAATAGTTTAGCAAATGGTTATTATATTTCATTTGAAGAAATAAAGAATTGTCCACATAAGTTCAATGATACTACCGTTAAAAGAGGATTGAAACAATTAAAAATACTTTCAAAACTTGGAATTAAACATCATGGTATAAAGGCTCAAAATTTCTTTATAGATGAATCGGGAAATCCAATCATTTTTGATTTCTCACACTGTTGTATATTTGATCCTTCAAATTCATCTTTAGTGAAAAGTGTTTATAGGTACACGAAAAGAAAATTTCTACCTATGATTGGAGAATTCCGAGGGAAGTTCAATGTTTGAACATTAATATATATATATATATATATATAGGGTTGGTAATTGGTAATAAATCTATGAAAAGGGATTTTATGTACACGTTACATGAATTCAGAGAGGAGTTCAATGTTTGACTTCAATGTTTGAAGTTTAAATACTCTACTAAGTACTTACTACTGTTTATCTATTATACCTTTTATAATACCTTATATAAATTTGAAACTTCAAAAAAAATTTATATGCCTATCAATATTTATTGTGAATTTTTAGTTTAGCTGTAATTAAAATATTTAGTGTTAAAAAGAAAGCTGAGATAATAATAAAATCATAGATCAACGTTTTCGCGAATTTTAGGGGGTTTGAACTTTGAAGCAGCTTGTGGTTGGGCCCTGGAATATTCCAGTGAGCAACAGCGAGAATATCCTGGACACTGGAGGCTAAAAAATAGGAATATGAGTGTGAGTATGAGTTGAAGTACTATTAAATGCTCATCCATATATAAACTACAAAGTATCAAACGATTAATTTTTCCTATTTTCCTATTTTTCTAAAGAGAGTTTAAGCAAACTTGGAGGCAGTTTCGTAAAAAGTGGAACCTTGAATGGTAGCAATTTCCAATTCTAAAGCAGTTGGTTGTCTTGAACCATCACCACCAGCGAAAGAACCGGCACCCCATGGAGAACCACCATGGACTTCATCCAAGTTGGTGACTTGGGCAAAAGTGTTTTTGTAACCCAATGGGACGTAAATGATACCGTGGTGGGTCAAAGTGGATAAGAAGTTCAAAGCAGTGACTTCTTGACCACCACCTGGAGTACCAGTGACGACAAAGACACCGGCTGGTTTACCGTAAAGAGCACCAGAGGCCCACAAACCACCGGTAGCGTCCCAGAAGGCTCTGACCTGTGCGGTTTGGTTACCGAATCTGGTGGAGAGACCAAAGAGGAAAGCGTCGTACTCTTGCAAAGTCTCGACGGTGGCAATTGGGTAGTCTGGTTTTGGTGGGGCGTGGAGGAGACCCAAGACTTCCTCACTGAGGGTTTCTGGGACCTGGAAGATGTCGGCCTGACCTCCCTTAGCTTCGATACCTTTCTTTTCGGCTTCAGCAAGGACGGCAGTGTGTCCGTATAGAGTGTAGATGATGATTGCGACTTTTGGGGCCATTTCTGTGTTGTTTGAAGTAGTTTGTCTCTATTTAGTTGCAGGTGGGAACTCGTGTTGTTTATATACTCGTTCGGGGCAACTTTGTCAGCATTTGTCAAGTTTGTCATAAATGTGTAATGTCCGCCAAATTTAGTAATCAGGTCCTTTAAAAGCTGGTGAGAATCCACAATTGAAGGGGACCCTCTTTCAAGTAGAATTCCCAATTCATAGTCACACAATGGTCAAAATCGCCATCATCACGTACTCCACCTACGGCCATGTCACCACGCTCGCCAAGGCCGTCCAGCAGGGGATCGAGGCCCAGGGGGGCCACGCAGACCTCTTCCAAGTGCCAGAGACCCTCAGCGACGAGGTGCTCGCCCTCATCTACGCCCCTGCTAAGCCAGCAGACATCCCGATCGCCACCAAGGATACGTTGAAGGACTACGACGCGTTCGTCTTCGGCTTGCCTACCAGGTACGGTAACCTGCCTTCCCAATGGTCCACCTTCTGGGACGCTACCGGTGGTTTGTGGGCTTCAGGTGCCTTATACGGTAAGCCAGCTGGTGTCTTCTTGTCTACCGGTACCCCAGGCGGTGGTCAGGAAATCACCATCAGAAACATCTTGTCCATCTTGACCCATCACGGTATCGTCTACGTGCCATTGGGTTACAAGAACACTTTTGCTCAACTCACCAATTTGGAGGAAGTCCATGGTGGTTCTCCATGGGGTGCCGGTACTTTCGCTGGTGGTGATGGTTCAAGACAACCAACTGCTTTAGAATTGGAAGTCGCCACCATTCAGGGATCTACTTTCTACAATGCCGTTAAGAACTTTGGTTCTGCTCCAGTTGCTGCTGAAACTGCTGCTGCTGAATCAGAAGCCAAAGCTGAAGCTGAAGAAATTGCAGCTGAAACCGACAGTCCAAAAGATTCAGCCACTGAAGCCACCAATAAAGCTACAGATGCTAGAAAAGCTCAAGCAACTCCTGCAAAGACTGAAAAATCAGGTGGTTGTTGTGTTATTGTTTAATTAGATATTTTAATAAGGTAATTTGTTGGATAACTCGTGTAGACTTAGAAGTAGACTTATTGAGTACTGACTGATTGTGGCTGTGTGCTTTGGCTGCCTCTGGCAAAAAGGGAATTGTCTCTGCTTTGCTAAAGCCGTGAGTTTGATCGAACCACTTCAGGGTAAATAACGTGCTTCGGGTAATTAACGACTCAATTTTTGTGGGTGGAATAGTGAACAGACCAATTCGCAATGTAAGACTCTTTTTACTCAGCAGTTTCAAATTGGTTCATGTTAGGAAGCAATGACGACTTCGGTTTGTACTCTGGACTCCAAGCATATCACTACCAATAACTGTATTTATTCTGTCCAAGAATCTATCAAGGCGAAACTGTCTCTTCACCAACAAAAATATTAATAACTGAACCTACACTAATACTAACAATCAACCACTCGCTAATAGCTATCTACAACTCTTGTGTGATCACTTTTGATTCATTAAAGAAAAGACAACACTATGTACAAAAAAAATGCTTCATCATATATATATAACCCTTCTCCTCTCTCAGTTTCTCTCCACTGGCAACGTTCTCTGTCTCTTCAACACATAGTCCTTCTTCTTCAAAGTCTTATGGTCTTCACTCTCGTGTTTACCAGGGTACAACACTCTTCTATCCACAGGATCCAATTCTTGCTGCACAATACCTTCCTCGCCTCTCTCCAAAGCTTCTTTTTTTGCATCGCTCTTCCACAAGTTCTTGATCTGTAACACACAGTGCATACACAAGGTGTGTGCTCTCTTATGATGACCACATGAAGGACATCTATTCAAATGATGGAGATATTTCAACTGTTTTGAACCTGGGGCAAGTTGTCTTCTTCTTTTTCTTTGATGCGTGATTTTCTTCTTAGGCACGGCCCTTAGGAATCCATTATCGATAAAGAATGGATCATCTCCAAGACCGTTCGCAACTGGGGTCCCATTCTCTAAGAAGTCTTGTAATCTTTGTTGAAGTTTTGATCCTGGTGTGGTGTTGGTTCTTGGAACCTCAGATGGGCCCAAAAAGGGTATTCCGAGCGCGATTTTTGGGAATCGTGGAGCCAAAGCGCCAATTAGTCCAGAAACTTTCGTGAGTCCCACGCTAAGTGACATCTTGAGCCTTGTTTCTGGTGTCTTACTGATCTCTGTTAATGTCCAGTTAATTCAAAATTTTTCACTTTTTTCGGGAAGTGCAAAAAAAATCGCGAAATGAGGAAAACAGAGTCACGTGATCAGCGTCCGAGATACAGAAAAAAATCACTTTTGAGTGTTTACCTTTTGGTTCTTTTGATGAAATAATTGGTTGGAAGCTTTGAATTTGGCTGAATATTGGTGCTGGTGCTGTTTATTTTTAACTAGGCGATGGAAAGACTCAACACCGCGAACGTTCTGTACATACCCACGGGGCTCACTTCCCTGCAGCGTGAACTGTACAAGATCCTCATCAAACTCCACAAACCTTCAATCTCAAGACAATTAGATCAAACAAAGGACTCATCACAATCAGCGAATAAGGACAATGAGCTGAATAAGATCCTGGAGAAAAACCTGTCGTTGGTGAACAACCATCCTTTCCTGTTGGTGGATCATTACATCCCGAGTAAACTGTTACTCATGGAACCTAATGAATTGTTGATTTCTCAAAGTGATAAGTTTGAAAAGTTTGATAAGATCGTGCAGAGTTTGTTGGATGTTCAGGAACTCAAGAACAAATTGCATGATAGTACTTCTTCTTTACCTGACTCTAATGTACCAGGAGCTCAACAGTCTTCTTCTCCTCTGAATGTTTATGTCATCGGTACAACTGTCAAAGAACTTGACTTAATTGAGGCTTTCCTACTGGAAAGGAATCTCACTTGCACGAGATCGATAAATTCCGCATCTGTGGATCTTACACACAATCAATCCAAGGATCAGAACGGTGTGTCTGGTGAGTCAAGTCATCATTATTACACACATCGTAACAAGAGGCGAGATGTCAAAAATTCGAAATTAAAAGTCTCATTGTTGACAAGCACGAATTTGTTGAATATTGGAGGTTCTAAAGGGCTGGATATCGACCTAATAGTCTCATTTGATGAGACTTTGAATGAATTTGATGAAAATTTGAAATTTTTAAGGAAATTTAATCAAATTCCATTGATTAAATTGATGATTGTAAATTCTTTCTCACATAGCAGGATCCAAGGTTTACAAAATGGTGATGTTTCTAAATCAGGAAATGATTTACTGTTTAGTTGTTTTAATCCGTTGTTGTTGAAGCCGGAAGGGTTGGATGTCGATCAGGCATTAAAAGATTTGTTCAATTCTAAACAATGGGATCATACGTTACAAAAATTTGAAGTGTTGGGTAGGGAGGAAGTTATTCGGTTGATACAATCTATTGATTTGGAATTCATGCCTGTTGAGAAGAATGAAGATCAGTTGAAATCTAAAAAAGTCAAACTGAGTAATGATGTCGTGAACAAGAACGATGGTGAACATGATGAGAATGTTGATGAAATTGATATCATTAATTCTAGAAATTATCAAAAAAAGTTAACAAGCCTAACGATTCAAAAATTAGATTTGATTAAACTTACAAATGAACAAAATTCTGCAAAATTAAACAATTTGAAAAAAGAATCAACAAGTTTAAACAATTATAAAGATGAGTTGAAATTATCCATTTCTGATAAATTTAAAAAATTCAAAGATTTCAAAGAAGTCACACATTTCCAAACTTTAAAACTTAACGAGAGATTAAAATTCGAAAATGATAAATTATCAGACCAACTTAATGATTTAAAACCTATCTCATCTGCTTCACCAGATTCACAAACAGCAAAAGAACCAGAATTATCAGAATATGAACTCACTGAAAAACTCTCCCTTTTGAAACTACAAAATTCAGAACTCAATGCCAATTTAGACACTTTAAGAGTTCAATATCAACAAAAGACAAACAATGCAGTTGAACTATCAACACATTTGAAATCTTTAAAAGCAACAAATGATGAATTGTTGAAAAGGGCTTCTAATACGGGAATATCATTAAGATTAGCTAAAAATGAAAAAATCATTTCAAAAAATGAAAAATCTATAAATTTGTTGAAATCAGAATTATCATTCTTGGAAAAATATCAATCTAGATTAGATGAATTGGTTAAAGAAAAAGTTAATACGTTGAATGTTGGAAGAAATGGAAGGGTTCATAGATCAACTACGCCATATTTATGACTTTGATCACACCTTCAATAAAGAACAAATATCACGTCCCACTATATGATGAACAATATTGTAGAAATCCATACTCTACTCCCGATAATGTCTCAATATATATTGTAAATTATTACACGTGCAACCTCAGTCATATAGGAACTAAAGTTACTTTTCAGTCTTGTAAAGAGCATCCAAGAACCCAACAACCAATCTATCAACAACACCTGTTGTCTTGACACTTCCAGCAACACCATAAAGTGCAGAAGTATCACTTTTCAATTCACTGCCTTCTTTCAACAATTTTGCAACACCAGTTTTCAATTCAGTGATTAATTCGTCAATCACTGGTATTGTTAACTTAGTCAATGCCAAATGTAACGATGGAGGGGATTGTAATGTACTTAAATGCCATCCTTTGGAACTTAACAAATCACTTAGTTCATAGACATTAATCTTATCGGATTTGAATGAAACAACAGAAACGAGTGGATCTCCAATAACTTTTAATTCGGGAATCTCGTTAGTGATTCTAGATTTGAAAGATCTAGCACCAGAGATTATTTCTTTGGCTGATTCAGTGTATCCATCATCACCAATTCTTAACATAGTTGACCAACATCCAACAATTAAGGCACCAGGTCTACTTCCTGCCAATGTTGGAGATCCATAAATTCCACCAACCCAATCTGGATTAATATAATATTGACATTCTCTTAGTTTGGAATCACGATACATGATAATTGATGAACCTTTTGGTGCAAATCCGTACTTATGGGTATCACATGAGATTGAAGTGACACCATCAATTCTGAAATCAAACAATGGTAAATCTTTAAATCCAGCCTTAGAGGCATAAGCAACAACAAATGAACCAAGACAACAATCCACATGAACTGGGATATTGTATTTTTTACCCAATTTACCAATGGATTCAATATCATCAATGATACCATGTGGGAAATTTGGTGCTGAACCTGCTAATAAGACAGTGTTACCATTGATGAGTTTTTTCATCTTTTTTATATCCACTTTATAAGTGATTGGATCTAATGGAACATGATGTAATTTAATACCAAAATAGTAAGCAGCTTTATCAAATCCAGCATGTGCAGTCTCTGGGATAATGATCTCTGGTTTAGTAATATTTTTATACTTTAAACCGTAAACTTTTGCACTTAAACATGCTAGAAGCAAAGATTCAGTACCACCAGAAGTAGTACCACCAACACCTGTATCAATTGGTGCGTTGAAAAGTTTTAAAACCATTGAAACAACTTCAGATTCAATTTTTCTAACACCGGGAAACACATCAGGATGTAATTGGTTTGCAAATGCAAAAATCTTGAAAGCATTTGTTTGAGTTTGTATCAAGTCTGAACCTCCGTGATAAACGGCACCAGAGACTTTCCCATTTTCAAAATCTGAATGTTTCAAATGTGACAATTCAATCAAAATATCTTCGATCTCATCATCTGTCTTCCCAACTTTTGGGATTTCATTGAAATTTTCAACGTTTAAATCATTAACCATTAATGAAGTTTGTAACTTTTCAATATTACCATTAACTTCCTCATCAACCTTCTTTTTGAGCAATGGAGAACCCAACAACAGCCTGAAGAACGATTTTGACGCCTGTTTCTTGATTCCACCAAAGTACGCAACTGGCCCATACGCATAGAGCTCTCTCAGACTTGGTGTGATGTACTCATTGGCTAAATAGGAAACGACTAGCACAAACGTGAGGTCCTTTGTGACACTCCAGCAACTGTTAGAACTGAGGTATTCGACCACTTTGAAATGCAATCGCTCGACCAGCTGCAGCAGCTGCGCCAACTGGGCCATTTTCCCGTCTCTTTACCGAAATAAGTGGTGAGAATGTGCAAAAATTGAACAAAAAAGTGTCAGTCTTATGGTAAAAATGGGCCCTTGATACCCACAAACCCGGAAATACCTCGGAGATAAATTCAAGTAAACAGAAACTAAATTCGCGAAATTTATGAACTTTTCTTTTATCAGTTGGAATTTTTATTATGACTAACAGTGAAACAATATTCATACGATAGAGTCTAGACCAGTTTTAGCCACATTGAAACTTATTTTCAGCACAATTCAACCATGTCTGAGCCACTCTGCGACCCGCATTCCCTGGTGAACGTTTTTTCGTCTCTTTCCGGGAGCATCTCGTTCGTCATCTGGCTGGTTGCGCAGCTTCCTCAACTTATCGAGACTTATCAAAACAAGACAGTTGACGGGATCAGTCCGTATTTCTTTGTGATCTGGCTCGTTGGGGATATAACCAGTTTCATTGGCTGTGTCCTCACCAAGCAGCTCTATTTCCAATACGTCATTGCCATATATTTCCTCTTCAACGACTTGGTGCTGTGTGGACAATACTACTATTACAGAAACGTCTATCCAAAGCATAAACGCCGGAGATCAAGCCATCACCACCATCATACCGGATATGGCTCCAGTGTTCAAAACGCAGTAAGAGCAGCGCTCCCAGCATCCATCATTGCATCCAACATTGGCTCTTCAGAGGCATTGTCCCTTTTCACTCCTGGCATGAGCACTACTGCCTCTATTACGACTTCTATCAATTCTACAGCATCATTGTTTGCAGGCAATACTCTTGGTGTGTGGTGTTCATGGATTGGTGCTTTCTTCTACGTGGTTGCAAGAATCCCACAATTGTTGAAGAATTATCAAAGAAAATCAACAGCTGATCTTTCACCTTTCCTATTTGCTTGTACGTTGGCTGGTAATTTAACCTATGCATTATCCATCATGGTGAGTTGTGATTTCATTTATGATGATGTACACAGATGGGAATTCTTCCTGAATGAATTACCATTCATGATTGGAAGTGCAGGTACTATTGTGTTTGATGTCTTGTATTTCTACCAGGTGTACATCTACAGGGACCAGAAAAACGAGGACGGCGAGAGATCTTTGCTGATGGGGTGATTTAGATCTCAACTCTCAAGAACCCATTCATTAGAGCTGCGTTTAGAGTGTGTTTTAACCTCAATTCATAACTGTTTCCACAATGTTTTCCGTAGAAGTTTCGCTGCAGCCAGCGGCACGTGACATTTTTCAGTGAGTGTCTTTTAAAGTTCGCGAATTTACAGTTCGACTTTGGTCCCACTTCCCGATTGGGAACGACGTGTATTGTGAGGCAAGGGGTAACGTCTGGTGGGGTATAAGAGTGGTAATGGGACGGGGGAAGTGGATAGAAATGATATTTGAGGAGTGTAGAAGTGTGACTGGCAAATTTAGGACCTCAATTCCGGTATTTTGGCGCTGCTGTGTCGAGTGCAATTGTGTTTCAGTGGTCTATTTTTGGCAGTAGCCTCCGGATTCGGAACATGATCTACGCTGCGCAATTTCCTGTTGTGGTAATCGTCTGTAAGCCATGTTTACCTAATTAAGTAATAAGCGAAAACCAAGGATTAATTTCGTATTTTTTTTGCCATTTCCGGTTTTTGTTTTGAACTTTTTTGAGTTTTAAGAAATTGACTAAAAAAGAAAAAAAAAACAAACACAACTAAATTTCAACAATTTTCTGTTGATTTGTTCACTCACTTTCGCTAGATCTTTGCTGGCTGCTGTTCTGAGTCTTTGTCTCTGGGTTCCTGTTGCTCTTCACTTTCCAAATATTAAAACAGGGATAATCCAGCTCCAATTTTAATTACTCATTTTCCCATCGTTTGCTGAATTTTAATTATATGGCAACCATTGTTTTAAGACAAACTGCCTTTTTTTAAAGCTGTACCCAAAACACTCGCTTTGAAGCACTCACGTTGAACCTCACTCACTCACCCAGCCACACAATCACACAAAGAGACATCCGCCAAGCTTCTTCAAGCGCACCATGTCCGCAGCGTCCAATTTCACGAAACTCCAGACACTGACGGAAGATCTGGAAACTGTTTCCATAGACGATATACCTTCCTACAACACCCACACGCTCAAGAAGAAAAGCTCCAGCACGACGCTGGTCAACGGATTGGGAATCCATGTCGCTAAGAGACCAAGTGATGTCATACGACAAAAAACCATGAAGCAAGGATCATCAAATAAACTAACCATTATGGAAAGACCCGTGTCTAATGATTCTATACTGAGTAGTGCACAAAATTCAGAGTTCTCAGAGACAACTAACGATGAATCAAGAAATAGTTCCATAACTTCAGAATCTACAACCACCACATCCCCTATAATAAAGAACAATTTCAGTTCAAGTTCGATTGATTCGAAATCGTTATCAATGAAAGTGGCTCCTAAATTATTCAAGCTTCAAACCAGCATGTCATCTACTGTTTCTGTTGACAATAACAACAAGAACAGTACAACAACACCAATGTCTTCAAACCCTGATCTTTCTAATCTTTCAGCATCATCATTATCAACCATAAAATTAACACCATCACAAAGATTGAAATTAAAGAGACAAAATTCAATAATATCAACCAGAAAACAAAGAGAATCATATTTCGAACAACATTATGATGATCCAAATGATGATAGTTTCAACACTTCATTCGATGATGGTTTGATTTGGAATGTGCCATATACCCCTTCATCAACTGTTTTTTCACCAATGTCTGGAAAATCAACATCAACTTTAAAACAAATCATTGAATCAAGTCCTATTCAAATGCCAATGTCTCCACTACCTGGAACGATATCGGATTCTATGCCATCATCTCCCATGATGCAAAGACATCGATCGTTTCCTAATGCCGTAGGACTAACACATTCAAATAATAATGGAGGTAGAATATATAGACATCCAAATGAGGCACAGAGTCTTTCTAGGTTTTATGAAGTCACTAATAATAGTCATTCCAAAAGGGAGATGACCAAGAGACAGAAATCAATGACTAGTTTACCATCAATTGTCAAGACTGCTAGTGAATTAGGATTAGATGATATGAGGTTTTATTCTCAAGAGAAGATTAATTGTATTAGTTCCACAAGACAGGTTTGTTTACCTCCTAAGGATGCTAAAGAGTCCAAAAAACATGAACATGATGCATTGAAGATGTTTGAAAAAAGTGCCAAAATTGATAAGTTGAAAAAGGCAAAATTGGTTGAACTGTTGGAAATTGAAAAAGCTAATGTTGTAAGATGGGGAGAATTGAACAAACGTGGATTGTTGAGAAACAGTTCAATTAATGAAGTTAAGAAATTGGTTTTCAAATGCTCTGTTCCTGATTATTTAAGGTATGAGATTTGGAATAGTTATTTGAAATTTGAAATCAATAAGAAAAAAAATGGAGAATTGATTAACGATTTTGAAAAATTTGATGAAATAACTAAAAAATTATCAAATATTACAACTTTACCAATTGATAAGACTGAACGTTTAAAAGAAACGATAAATAATTTCAAAACAGTTAATAGAAATAGATTTGATTCAATTGAGGATGAAAAATTAATGAAAT
Source organism: Gotozyma siamensis (assembly GCA_030579035.1). Classification (NCBI taxonomy): domain Eukaryota; kingdom Fungi; phylum Ascomycota; class Saccharomycetes; order Phaffomycetales; family Phaffomycetaceae; genus Gotozyma; species Gotozyma siamensis. Next base: position 18,446 of record JAKTZZ010000083.1, read on the forward strand.
TGTTGGAATTGAGATTGATATCGAAACTTGGACTTGATGATAATGTTGATTTAAAAGTCATGTCAATTTTAATGTTGAAATTTAATTTAACTGATTGTTACAACTTGACAAATCTTTTAAAACTAAACACTTTCAATAATGAAATCATAATTAAAAAATTCAATGAAAGCGTTTCTAAAAATCATGTCATTAAGAAATATCTTGATCATAAAGAATATTCCAAAGATTTAAAAACGTTATCATTCTCAAAGATGATTCCCATCATTTTAAAACTCACCATCAACAACAAAGAACAGGAAAAAGAATCAGACGCCAACAATCAGCTACTCTTTCAAATCTTTGACACTCTGATCATGCATAACGACTACAAGACGTACTATGCCTTAGTTATCACAATCTTGAGACACTACCATTTTGGTTTCACTGATGTTGATGATTTGTTGTCTAATAATGAGAGACAAATCACGGTTGTTGATAAATTCCAGTTTTTTGAGCATTTCTACTATTATCATAAGAAATTTTGATTTTTGCTTTTATATAGTCAGTACCACCCTTTGGTATAAGTAATTTTTTATTCAGTTCTTGATAAATACAGTCGCCTTTTGATGGTTATTGTAGTTTAACAGTTAATGATTCATAGTGCAAGGATCATAATTACTTGCATAATCTGAGATAATAATAACAATAGATTGAATATTGAATTAGGGTCAGGAGCCATGCTTGAAAAAATACCCTCAATAATCGAGAAGAATAAAACAGAATCAAATTATCAACTTTCAAGTTATCAAATTAAGCGCC
>JAKTZZ010000084.1:0-16456 GCA_030579035.1 Gotozyma siamensis
CAGTTGCTTTATCAAGATTATAAAGTTTGAAAAAAGCAGCAAGCTAATGTAATTTTGTAGAGTTCTGGAATCCGAAATTCGAACGGAACAAATATTGAATAGTATTACTGTTATCAAGAAAATCGTTTTCAATCAGATATGTCATGATCACAATATTGTTAAAGTACAATCAATTTCAACAATTATTTATAATATATAGGGTTGGGTTAATCATTTTAATGTCTTGGAATTTTGTAGAAATGGGACTGTGAATGTAGATTTCTTTTACTGTAAGCAGTACTATGACTAGCTGAATAAAAAATTAGCTGCATAGTTCTTTGCAATTAGAGCGAGGCTTGCCGAGCAAATAACTTTTATATATTACATAATTTATGAATTATATTGACGGCCGGTACTAGCTGTTATACTATATAATGTAAAAAAAATCAGAATGATCAATCCTAATAAATATATAATATTTGACGCTAATATTTTCATCGACTTTGTCGCCGTCAATTAATTTTTTATAGGCGCTGCCTGCAACTGTCAGCGAAGGCTAGCTAATTGTATAATATTCAACTAATTATTCTACCGCGCAATACAATTAAAGGAATATAATCAGTGACTTCAATATTCTACGAGATCGACAAAGGTCATCCTATCAAAAATACAAGTAAATGTATAATACTGTACATGGAGTCTTTGAGCAATAAAAGTCTTCTAAAGGAAATGATGATTCACTCAACAACATGTGAATCATCTCTGAATTTCTGAATCTCTGTTAAGAAAGGTAAACCTCCTCCAATTGTTGGGATTGAAGGTGCCGCTGATGTAGGAGCTGGTGGGGCTTGTAGTGTGGGAGGAGGTGGTGGAGGCGGAGCAACTGAATCAGATAATGAAGGACCAAGAGCCACTGGTTGTTGAGGAGCAGAAAAATCTGGGGCGAGAGGAGGGATTGAAGATTCAGGAAATGGTGGAGGTGGAGGGGGAGCCGAAAATTCAGGTAATGGAGGAGGAGGAGGAGCTGAAACCTCAGGTAAAGGAGGTGGAGGAGGAGCAGAAACATCTGGCCATGCAGAAGGTGGTGGGACCGAAGACTCTGGCAAGGCAGGAGGTGATGGGACTGAGACCTCTGGGAATGGAGGCGGAGGAGGGGCAGAAGATTCTGGTAATGGCGGTGGCGGAGGGATCTGAGACTCAGGTTGTGGTGGAGGAGGAGGGAGAGCTGAAAACTCTGGTAATGGAGGGGCAGGAGGAGCTTCATAGACTGGCTCTTGTTGATATTCTTCAATATGTGGCTGTTCTTGATATTTCTGCTCAGCAGTCTGTTTTGGTGTTTCGTAAACTGGCTCCCGTTCAATCTGTTGTGAAGGAACTGGAGGAACTTCATTTACTGGCTCCTGTCCGAATGACTGAACTGGTGGGGTCTGCGCATCATAGAATTCATCGGTGCTAGTGTTTTGAGAAGTTTCAGAGAACACAGGAGGTACCACTTGAGGAACAGGTTCAAATGAAGAAATTGGAGCAGGGACGGAATCAGAAGATGAGCCAATTTGTGGTAAAGGTAGAGCAGTAGGAATTGGCGGAACAGCTTGAACAGGCGCTTCAACTGGAGAGGTAGCTGGTTGGGCTTTTGCTTGAGAAACTGGTTGTGTCTGCTGGACAGGTTGAGCAATAGTTGGCAAGGGAGCAGCAATTGGAACGGCTTTCGCTTTCTTTTCGAATCTGGGTTCACCTTTTTCTTCTTTTGGAGTAGAGACTTGAGATTGAGAGTTCGTTCTTGCTGGACCCATACCAGAAAACAATAGACCGGCTAAATGAGCAGCACCTTGGCGATTTGGAGGATCTTCATCATCATCTTCATCGTCATCATCTTTAGAATCATCACTCCATCCATCACCATCGTCATCATCAAGACCCCGTTGGGCGTTTCTTTGAGCTTCAATCTGTTTCAAATCAACTGGAGCGGCGACAGGAGCTGGTTTAGAATCGACAGGTTTGCTATTTTGAATACCAGTGAAGGAGTTGTTTGAAGCAGAACCAATGTTTCTGGCAAATGGATTTGTGTCACGATGAACAGGTTCAGCGTCAATGCTAGATTGTACAGGTACTGGTGAAACTGTAGTAGGAGAAACACTCTGAGGCAGAGTCTTAGTAGCCAATGCTGGTGCAGATGTCTCTAATGTAGAACGTGACTGAGGTGGAGGTGGAGCAGAAGATTTAGCGACTTGAGGGCTAAATGTTTGTGCCTTTGGCTCAGTGGATTCCTCTTCGTCAGATTCCTCCTCTGCTTCTTCCAACTGTCTACGCAGTTCGGCCAATCTGGCTTCCCTTTCTTGTTTTTTCTTACTCTGAATGGACAAAATAGTAGGCTCAGGAGCCTTAATAGTAGGCGGTGGAGCTGTGGCCGAGACAGGAGATTCCGCAACAATGGGAGATAGGGGAACGATCTCAGATGCTGGAACCACGGGTGAAGCTGATTCTGATTTGGAAAGTGGAACATTGTCATTTGATTTGCCTCTAGAAATACCAAATTTAGCCAATCTTTCATTCATTCTTTTCTTAGCCTGTTCTTTGATGAAAGCAGCACGCTCTTCAGGGGTCTTGTAACTTGAGTAAGAATCAGGAGTTGAAGATTTGGCTGCCTGCGACTTAACTGGAACTTCTGGGGTAGAACGTTTGGTTGCAACAGGTGACTGTCTTGAAGAAGCAGACTCTGAATTTTTGGAAATTCTCAATCTCTTGATTACTTCAGCAACTTCAGCATCAACACCAATACCCAACTCATACTTTTTGTATTCAGCATGATCAACCCCATTACTTAAAGTAGATTCAGCACTTCTAGCCAAATCTTTGATAGTCTTTTCAATATCAAAGATGATTTCCTGATTGTCTTTGTTCAATTGTCTGATTTTAGAGACCTCGGCATCAAATTCTCTCTGCTCAGTATCGAAATCAATGGCAGCGGAGGCTGGTTTACCCGTCAAAGCGGCCATACGTTGATTCAACAAAGCTTTGTTTTTAGCTTTTCTCTTGTCAGAATCAGTGACTTCACCGTTTGGACCAGTACCCACAATAGAAGAAGGATGTTGAATTTTGTGAAGCTGAATTTGGAACTCCGTAATTTGATTGTTGATTTGTGATATTTCATGAATGAGGGCAGGAACTGTGGAAGTCAAAGAGTTCAATTTGTCCTTCAGTTGTAACTTTTCTGCACTACTACCTGATGGAACTGATCTAATTTTAGCCTTTAGATCATCAATAGCTTTCAAGTCGGCCTCATTGTTCGCAGATGCGGGTTCATCGCGAGAAAGTTCTCGGTTTTCTTTTACCAAAGTATCCAATAATGATTGTTTGTGCTCTAATTGAGCTTTCAACAAGTCAAATTCAGATGCTTCTTTCTCTGGTTTTCTGGAATAGTTGATGTTATTATGGCTACCGTTGTTCAAGTTTCCACCAAATACATTTTTGGAAGGTTGTGCTTTCAGTTGGTCCTTAACGCCATTTAAAATTTTGGTGCTATCAGGTAACAATGCCTGTGGTAAGCGGTTAGGTAATTCGTGGCCATTTAACTTTCTATAAATCAACCACATACCCAAAGCAAACGTCTCCCTTGTAAGTGCTGACTCATCGTTTGGGGTTATTAGATTCCAGACATGTTCTAAAGCAGAGCGGCTTAAACCCGACTTTCTAAAGATCTCAGAACACACCTCACCATCCAATTTACCTTTCTTTTGGACATCGTAAGTATCGAAAATTCTGCCAAACAATTGTTTTTCTTGAGGTTTGATAAACTCTTGTTCGTTGTTGTAGTTTTGGATTTGGTTGATGTTTTGGAAACCACCTGTCATCTGCGGAGCTAGTAAGTTGTTACGAAAGAAAGCATTATTCCCAACACCGGTCTTTTGGGCTATCAAAGGTTGAGTGATACCATAACTTCCAGTTTGTTGCGGTGCTAAACCTTGGAAACCAGCACTTTGTGAAGCTAGTTGACCGAACGTGTTGATTGGTTGAGATTGGGAGCCACCACTTGGTTGTCCAACTGATCCAAATGACTTTTGAGGTTGAAGAGAAGCAAATCCAGTAGATTGAGGTTGCAATGGTTGATAACCCGTGGACTGTGGTTGGAGTTGTTGATAACCGGTGGATTGGGGTTGAAGCTGATAACCAGTATATTGTTGTTGAAGTGGTTGATACCCAGTTGATTGAGGCTGTAGCTGTTGATATCCAGTTCCCTGCGATTGCAAAGATACACCGAAACTAGTTGGAGCTGGTGGTTGTTGAGTTTGTGGAAATTGTAGGCCACTTAATTGATTCAAAATATTTTGAGCTGATGCATTAAAAGTCAAATTGTCAAATGGAGTTTTGGGCTTCTCAACTTCATCTGGGATACTAAAGTTGATAGCATCAACGAATCCAGTGACTTCACCTTTGACCGATGGTTCTAAAGCTTGAGGAACAGGTTTTCCGCTTAAGGCAATATTGACAAGGTGTAAAGCCAATGCGAACTCAGGAAAGAGCAATTGACCTGACTTATTCAAGTCGGACAATTCCCAAATCTTAGCTAATTGAACTGGCTGCAAATTTGATTTCATAAGTATGTCCCTTGCAGCATCAGAGCTTAAAGAGTTTGAATTCTTGGAAACAGCAGAGCGGAATAAGTCTTCATACTTGACTTGGTCCTGAGAGGAAATGAACGACAATCTAATATTAGGAATTTTCAACTCAGTGTTCTTTGATACGCTTTGTGCAGCAGACGTAAAACCGGTTTGTTGAGGTTGTAAAGGGGTCTGTGTTTGTTGTTGAAGAAACTGGCTACCTCCGACAAATCCAGTCTGTTGAGGTTGGGCATAACCTGTTGGCTGAGAGTAAAGAGACTGCTGAAGCTGTTGCGGCTGTTGTTGGAAGCCAGCACCAGGTTGCTGGAACTGCTGGAGTGAAGACACATAGCCGGTGGCCTGAGGAGCTAGCCCATACTGTCCCTGTTGTTGTTGGTAGCCTGTCTGCTGAGGAGCGAGGCCTACAGTCCCGTACTGATTGCCAAACTGTTGCTGCTGTTGTTGCTGCTGGCCGTAGCCGCCGTTGTTGTACATTGTGCAATGAGTGTCCAATTGAGGCTCGGGGCAGGAGTAAATTAATTGGCCTTGCGAATGAGGAGTTCCGGTAGACTTCCAATTCGCTAAACACAAATCACCAAGTTGAAATTCGCGAATGTGCTAATTACAGGGCTTCTTAACGGCTACAATGAGGGAAGCAATTGGGATAATATGAAAAGGAACAAACGATTTGGAACTTAAGAATTGCTAACCAAAAGAAGACTTGCTGCTCGTACTGAAACTTATCAGAGACACATATTGTCTTTGTTGGTGCCTTGATTTCTTTTCAACAACTACTCACAGGCTAAGTTAACTCTGTTCTTTCTGTCTCCACACCTTCATACCAAGCACTCAGAGTTCCTTTTGCTCCTTTATTCACCATCAAATTGATAGACTAACGGTGATACCTATGGCTCTATGATTTCCACAACTTCGCACTCGCAAATAGGTTGTGAGGGTGATATGTCCTCCAGTGTAAAAGTCTCCTCTGAGAGAGTAATACCCAAGAACAGTGTTCCAGGAGGCTTATCAGAACAAGATACAAAAGAAGACGAAAACTATGTTAATCAATTATCATTCCAAAACATCACGCCTGTTTCATTATACGTCAGAGACCTATCTGTTTCTGCAAAATTATCACGATCATCCAAGCGATTTTTTGGAAAGAAGAGTAAAGAAGCTCTGGGGTATCAAAACCACAATACTACAGTGGAGAAAAGACCAATCCTAGACTCAACATCTTTTGATCTAAATGCTGGATCCTTGATGGCTATAATCGGCAGTTCTGGCTCGGGTAAAACTACGCTATTGAACGTTCTTGCAGAGAGATCATCATCTTCCAAATTAGCAAAGACGGGTATTGTATTATACAATGGAGAATCGTTATCAAAAGTGCGAAATGCATATGTTATTCAGCAAGATATCCTGTCACCTGTGCTAACCACAAAAGAAACATTACAGTTCGCAACTGAACTCAGACTACCTGATATCACAAGTGAGGAGGAAAGGTTGAAATTAGTTGAGGAAGTTATTCTTGAGTTGGGGTTGAAAGACTGTGCTGACACAATAGTTGGGGATCACACACATAAAGGTCTGTCAGGCGGTGAGAAAAGACGACTGAGTATAGGTATACAGCTGCTGTCTAACCCATCGTTGCTTTTTCTAGATGAGCCAACCACTGGTTTAGACGCCCACTCTGCATTCTTGTTGATCAAGACTTTAAAAAACCTATGCAAAAGAGGAAGAACGATTATTGTGAGCATACATCAACCTAGATCTGATATATTTTTCCTTTTTGATCATTTATGCGTTCTATCCCAAGGTCGGACGGTTTATAATGGAGCTGTGGATAATGTTTTGAAGTATTTCCATGATCTATCATACGTTGTCCCATTTTCTGTGAATCCTGCTGATTTTCTCATTGATATCACCACAGTTGATCTTAGAACACCCGAATCTGAGGAACAAGGTTTGACTAGGCTCAATAGCTTTGTGAAAAATTGGAAGTCTTATCAACAATTGGACGTATTGACTGACTTTGATCATTTACGAACAAAAGTTCACAAAGTTACTAGAACACGAGCTCCATTCTTCAGAGAACTTAGTGTTTTGATTCGAAGAACCACAATATTGACAATGAGAGATAAAGCCACGTTTTTTGCTCTTCTAATTGAGGCTAGTGTAATGGGTGTAATTTGTGGATGGGTTTTCTTGAAACCTGGTAATTCTTTAGCTGGTATAAGAACGACTGGTGGTGCTATATACTGTGCCAATGGTCTTCAGGGGTATTTAATGCTTCTTTTCGAGACTTATAGACTAAGTGATTCAGATATTAAAATATTTGATCGTGAAAGAGCAGACAACTGTGTCACTGTTCCAGGGTTTTTGATATCTAGAAGACTCTCCAAATTTTTCACTGAGGATCTCATTGTTTCTATGTTGTTTTCAGTTACAACATACTTCATGTTTGGTCTTATTCCAGAGGCAAGAAGCTTCTTTATTTACTGGATGAACTTGTTATTAGTTCACTGTGCATCAATGACATTTGCGATGTTTGCTATTTCAGTTTCCAGGAATTTTGCCAATGCATCACTTGTTGCAAACCTCAATTATACTTTACAGTCATTCGCATGTGGGTTTTTTGTCAATGCAAAAATGATGCCAGTCTACGTCAGGTGGACTAAATACATTGCATTTTTATGGTATGGATTTGGTGCTCTGATTTCCAATCAATTTACAGGTTTTTTTGGCGATTGCCCAACAGGTGATATTAATGATGTTAGCTGTAACATATATCAGGGAAGATACATAATTCAAAGTTATGGATTTTGGGAAAATTGGATTGCTGTTCCTTTAGTAGTTGTGTTGTCATATGTCATTTTTTTTTATTTATGTGCAGGCGTCATGCTTCATTTTAAAAGAGTTGATGTCTCAATGTCTAAGCAGGTCAAGTCAACTGGTGGATATGAAGAGAGAGATGCCTCGGAACCTCTTGATTGGAAAGCGGATAAAATTGAAGATGATGAAAGCATAGATATTACTCTTTCCAACATATACTTGAGCGTAAAATTAGGCCATGCTTTCAGGGAGAAGAGGCTGAAAGTCATTTTAGATGATGTCACTGCCTCTTTCAAAGCAGGGAAGATTAACGCTATAATGGGTCCTTCTGGTTCTGGCAAGTCTTCTCTACTGAACCTGATATCAGGTAGATTGGTATCTGATTTAGCCAATGAATACTCGGTAACAGGTGGTATTTGCTTTAATGGGCGTCGGGTGAAAACGGAAATGATTAATAAGATCTGCTCTTATGTGTCACAGGACGATGAATATCTGTTACCGGCTCTCAGTGTGAGGGAAACCCTTACCTTGGCCGCTGATTTGAGAATCAAGAACCGAACAAGAAAACAGAAAGAAGTTCTTGTTGAAGATATCATAAATAAATTGGGATTGAAAGCTTGTGCTAATACATTGATAGGAAGTGAATTCATCAAAGGTATTTCAGGCGGCGAGAAAAGGCGAGTGTCTGTGGGCATTCAATTGTTAAACAATCCTAAAGTTTTGTTATTGGATGAACCAACTTCTGGACTTGACAGTTTCACTGCTTCGTCCATATTAGAGATCTTACAAGATCTGGCTAATGAAGGTAAAACTATCATTTTGACAATCCATCAACCAAGAGCAGATTTGTTCAATAGGTTTGGACAAGTTTTACTGTTGGCTAAGGGTGGTGTTGTTGGTTATAATGGAGATCAGCAAAACATGGTGGACTACTTTTCCAAGTTGGGATATCCCTGTCCAGAACTTACAAACTCTGCTGATTATGTTCTTGATTTAATCTCAATCAATAACCAAAACTCACATAATGAAAATATCTCGAAGAATCGAATCGATTATCTGTTGTCATGTTGGAAGGATGATCAAAGAAACACCATTACGGTCACGGATAGTCGTGAACTAACAGTAACAGAGTTCGAACAAAAGTACAAGAAGTTCATAAGAGGAAAAGCGAAATTCACAACTGCCCTCTACTCGTGTTTGACTCAGTTCACAATCTCATCTTATAGAGACCTAAACATCATTTTTGGCAGAATTTTCAACGTCTTTGGTCTAGCTGTGATTCTATGCCTATTCACTGCCCAACTCCAAACGAATTATGAGAGTATCCAGACCAGACTTGGCCTACTTCAACAGTTCAGTGCACTGTATTTCTCAGGTATGTTAAACAATTTGAGTTCATACCTACAACAGCGTGATTACTTTTATCATGAGTATAATGATCGCGTCTATGGCGTCGCACCATTCTTGATCAGTTATACCATTGTTGAAATCCCATTTGAGATTCTTGCCTGTACTCTGTTTGCAACTTTAGTAGGTATGGCTGCTGGCCTACCTAGAACTGTAGACTTTTTCTTTGCTGTTGTTTATGTTTGCTGGATGATCTGCTTCTGTGGTGAAAGTTTAGGAATAATAACCAACACATTGTTCAAGAACGCGGGTTTTGCTGTGAACTCTGTGTCAGTGATTTTGTCCGTTGGTTCATTCATGGCTGGTGTGTTGTCTCTGACAATGGGTAAATTCTGGCAGGGATTCAATTACCTGAGTCCGTTGAAGTATGGTCTATCTATTGTCATCAACATGGGGTTTCCTGAAGATTTGAAGTTTACTTGTGGCACAGATTCTCGAAATGCAGATGGATCTTGTATTTTTGCTAATGGGACAGATGTTCTTGTACAATATGGGTTGCAAAACAAGAACTACAACAAAGACTTTGCATTTTTGTTTTGCGTGGCTTTGATTTATAGGCTGTTGGCCTATATGATCTTGAGACTCAAGGTCTGGAAGTTCGAGTTACAGGTTTTCAAGAAAAAGAGTCAATATCCCGTTTGAAATATCGTCATATTCTATAATTGTTTTACTTAGTGATTTGAAGTTTTCATTAATTAGTTGGATATCTTCACTAATAGATATTCAAGGTTTGCCATATGAAAAAAAGATGTTCAACATTATATGGGTATTAATTGTGTAAAAATAATATGAGAATTATTGTAAAATCATAAAAGTTAGAGATAATGAAGCAACAGATCACGAAAAATCCATACCAAAACAGATAATGGTGAGAGAAATGATCATTCCCTTTCATGCGTCTTTATGTGTTGGGCCAGATTGTCACTTCTCGAAAACTTTTTATTGCACTGAGGACAGTCAAAAGGTTTTTGATTAGTGTGAATACTTCTATGATGTCTCTTTAAATGTTCTTGTCTTTTGAATCTCCTGTGACACTCGTCACAAATGAAAGTTTTACTGGCATCGTACTCCAAAGCTGGCTTACGACCACGAGTTGATTCTTTCATTGGTATGATGTTGATAGAACCATCTTCTGCCATGGAATAGTATTCCTTGATTTTATCGGCTTTGGGTTGTTGTTCATCATCTTCTCTTTGATTCTTGTGTTGGGAGCCATTAGGTTGTGCTTCATTAATATCATCAACCATGTGACCATCCAGTTCAAAAGCATTGGTGCTCTCTCCAAACTCTTTGCTTTCATCAGTTTTCTTGTTTTGTAGTGAAATCATTTTGAATGAAAGGGTCTTCGACCGTTTTTTAGGAGCAGTGACGTTAGAGAATAAGGCACCGTAATCTGGCGATAGTTTTTCCCCATCTCTACCATCGTCTGAAAAAACTTCCTGCTTAATAGCAGTGGCCGAAACTCCATCATCGTAGATTAAAGGGCTTTCCTCCTTTATGTTGACTGTATGGGGCAATGCATCAAAATATCTCGTATCTGTGGATGTTCTTGGACTATTGAAATTATAACTTGATGAGTTTTTGGATGCCATTGAAATCACCATTTTCAACTCTTCATTAAAATACCCCTTTGATACTGCTAGATCTTCGTTCTCTTCTTTAATAATTGTCTCTCTTAAAGGTTTTTTGTCCTTGTTAAACCCAAGTCTCGCATTGGTCAGTGAGCTCAAAATGCTATTAGTCGCAGTTTTCTTTTTCTTTAAAACAAACTCATTGATCTTCAAGCCACGATCAGTGGGTATTGAGTTCAAATTATTTCCAATAGATAAGTTCCCCACATTATCAGCCAGTCCATCCCTGTCCGCGGAATCATCGGGAAAATTGTCTAGAAAAGAAGGATCCCGATGGGTAGAGAGCGGATTGATGCCTCTCAGATTGAACCTTGATGGTTTGTTATCGTTCTTGAAGATATTGGAGAGTGAATTAAATGAATTAGCAAAACGAGATTTCATTGATTCAACCTGTTCCAAAGAATCAACATTCGTCAATGATGAGTTGAACAACTCGTTTGAATCCCTGGAGAAAAGCTCATTTGAAGTTCTGGAGAAGAACTCATTCGATGTGCGAGATTCAGATCCAAGCGTTAGTGATTCTGCATATGGACTGTTCCCATTAACGTTCTCATTAAGTCCAAAATCCCATAGTTGAGCACTTGGATGTTCTTCCTTTAAAAGCTCTTGTTCATTATCGTACCCAAAGGAGCGCTTGCGAAGTGATGGAGCATCGACATATCCATTATCACCATTATAATCCACTATTTTGCCAAACTCTTTTCTATTGATTGGTGAAGTATCCATGTTATTTACAAACAAATGCGTTTCAGTTTGGCAAGAGTGATCAGCATCCAAATTGATATCCAGCTCTTTAGGCAGTATCGTAGGTTCGTAATTCATCATTGTGTCGTTGATGGCAACACCATCCTTCTCTATTGTTCCATTGATAACTTGATTGTTGTTAAACAATTTATCCAGTTTTAGCGGGTCTTCGTCCATAGCCTGGTGCTGGGTGTCTGGATTGTTATGGACGGTTGTATACTGAAGCTCGTCCAGTACGAGATCATCCTTATTGTAGAAACCCAGGTCCAGCAGGTGCACTTGTTTATTACTCGGGTCGCTCTCCATTGCCATCTGCCGTTCAATGGTGTGATTTGATGTTGGTATTTATGAGGTCTAGTGGCATGCAAGCCGGAGTTAAAAGAAAGATTGAGTTCCAGTGGGAAGTTAAAGAGTTGATAGCAGCACGAGCTCGATGAGAGAAGTTCGGTTTTGATATTGGATGAGCTGGAGCTTAAAGGCTTAGTTATGACACTCTATTCACGATTTTCCCGTTGACAGAAAGAGTATTTTTCGCGGTTAGGACCTTCACAACGGCTACTACAGTATGTTTGAAGTTTCGTTAAAATTCGTAAGTTAAATATGGTAAGTCACTGTCAAATTAGTCTCTGGATCAGCGACTTCACTTCGTGCTCAATCGATATGTAGAACTTGTTATTGAACGGATCATCGTCGTTAAGTCTTTCTTCTCTCAAGAATCTGGTGATTTGAGACTTAATTCTCAACAATTCATGCTCCTTGTAACTCTCATCAACATTCACTCCATCAGTTACGAATGCACCGTTCATCCCTCCATTCTGGGAAGGACCATTCATTCCCACATCACTGGTTAATCCGTTCACAAACATGTCACTAACACTAACACCGATCAAGGAATGACCAGTTGATTGTGGATCACTGAAGGAAATCGTGCTGTTATAACCACCGGCAGCAGCACGCATTGTTCTTGGTGCGATCTGAGAGCAGGATGCGGTCTGAACTGGCCCAATGTTGGAACTTTGAGTGCTATTAATTAAACTATTGATGGAAGAGGTAGGTTGAGGGTTGGAGTTATTGGCTATTGATTGGTTGTTGTTGTTGTTCTGAGAGTTATTGTTGTTGTTGTTGTTGTTGTTGGTGTGGTCATTGTTCAAGGTATTTGGCGAGATGGTTGATTCTCTTTTGAAGAAAGTTGTATTTGAGTTCAATGGCTTTGGGATCACTTGTTCGGTGTAACAATTGTCAAAATCATTTAAGGTGTTGTTATTATTGTTATCACTTCTTAAGTATTTCAACCTCAAGATTTGGAATAAGTATCTTATCAAAGTAAAGCAATTTTTAATGATTGATCTTTTCTTATTGTCAAATTTGATAAAGATTAAATCCAAAGTTTTATCTAAGATATGATATCTGATATCATTTCTCAATTCATAATTCACCTTTTGATGTTGATTCTTTTCAAGATCAGAAATCAAATTAGTCAAGACTAGCAAAATTGCATCAAATGGTAAATGATTTCTAATTTCCCAATTGAATCCGTTGTAGATATCATGATTATTATTCTTCAAGAACTCATATAAATAATGCAGTGAGGCAGGGATCAAATTGTTGGAAAGATCATCGTATGAATAGCTTGAGATTGTTGAAATCTCAGAGCTGAAATGATCAGGGTTTCCATTCATCAAAGAATTGATACTAAATTGTGATTTCTTGTTGTTCACCATCTGATTGTAACTGTTGCTGAAGATTTGGTGATTACCCTCTTCATTTATATTGATAACATGAGCCAAGATTATTTTCTTTTGTAATAACAACAACGCACGATCACAATATGTGCTTAACACAGATTTGGACCAATGAATGAAATTTAAATCATCAAATGACAATTTGGCTGATCTTTCAAAACTTTCCAAATTCATTATTGAAGCATTACAAGAGATATGTAAATCCAATATCTTCTGCTTCAAAATTTGAATGGTGTTATATGGTAAGATATTAATACCATAGATAAATCTTGTTAATTCACTCAATATTAAACTGAATCTGAATTTACCATTCAAGAAGCACATCTCATAATATAACGAGCCACCAACATATTCAACCGGTAGAGAAGTATCAAAGTCATCGAGCCGGATAATCGGCTGGTTCATTTGTTTCAAAGAAGTCATTGCATCTAAGTAGAAAATTTGCCACCATAATAATCTTCTTAATTGAACTAAACTTGGATCAGAAATATTATGAAATGTAGCAGGATCTCTATGAAGCTTACTCATATGGGCGATTCTAACCAAGATGGAAACATCAATCAATGAAGGATTTTCCAGCGTGCTCTGTAAAATAACTGCACTTTGAAGCACTTTTAACGAAAACACTTGGGGATAGTTTATAGCAGTCAAGGCGACTCTCGCAATTCTCAAATATTTATGAATTTCGTTACTCAGACCAAACTTAGTGATTTCATCATAACTGAATTCAAAACATTCAGCCTTTGAAGCAGCGTATAACACGGTTAATAATAAACTGACAAATTCCAATTTGTTTTCAATCTTATCTTCCCAAAACTCATCATGTTGTTTTGTAAATTCTTTGACGTCCAATATTGGCAAGATTGGATGCACAACTTTGATAAAACGTTTCACCAACATATATGATCTTTCTCTGCTTGGCAAAGCCCCAAAAATTTCTTCTAGTTTTTCATTTGGAATGTTATCGGGCTCTTTTGGCATTAAAATTAGTGGTAATCCAAAATTAAAACTGGCAGCCGATGTGTTGAAAGGTTGAAGCTGAGTTGCAGATGGTAATGAGTAGTCCACGTATTGCATTTTGACAGGAACTGATGGTTGTGGAGTTTGCCTTATTTGAAAATCACTGAGTATAGAATTACTCAAATTGTTCTCTTGTTTTTGATCAAACAGCGAGTATGTCGATTGTGGATGTACTTGCTGATGATCGAGGTTCTTCTCTGTTGGTAACATGTGAGTGTTATTCAACTTCGGGGGAGATAAACTCTCTTGGGAAGTATGACTTTCCGAATCGGAATATGTTAGGGATTTTTCCTTGTTATGATTTGGTGAGATTGAGTCATCACTTGAATTAGACTTCGATCTGGATGTTGAGACATCAGTGGTAATATTCACTGATAACTGACCGGTTGGTGTTGTGTTCCCCGTTACCACGGGAAATATTTCCTCCTCCGTTTTAGCTGGTTGCAACGATGGAGATTTTGATAAACCACTAACTATTGATTTGGCCTTTTCCATATATTGTTTCAACTCTCTTTTCTTCATGTTGTCAGTCTCTTTATCAACATTGCTGTTCTTTTTTCCTCTTGACACACGATCATTCACAAAATACTTGCATTCAAGATTGTTTTTAGAACAGTTTTGACAAATTGGGTGATCTCTTGAACACTTTATCTTTCTAGAATGACAAGGAACGCAACTGTGTATCTTTCTTTGACGAACCTTCTGGATCTTGTAGACTTTACCATTGTCCATGACAAGGGCATTTGGGTCCTTAGACTGCTTGTTCTCTTCCATGATTATAGACTCGACAGCTTTATGTTGGGGCACAGAGACTGCTTCTTGCTCGAAGGGACTCTAATTGAAAAAGCGCACTATGTGAAAGGATTTGGATAGTAGGGAAGTTATGAACAAAGCGCTGACAGTGGTTAAGGATATTGTGCTTTATTTGCTGAGCTTTTCAAGAGTTAAAATTCGAAAGTTTTTAGCCTTTTCTGGAGAAAGTGTGAACTATCCGGAGAATCAATCAGGGAAAATTTTTAAGCCCGGAAGCAGAAAAAAGAAAGCAGAGAAGTCCGTCTAACACAAATGGGATCTTGTCTAATTGAAGTCGTTTCTGTAGCATTTGAAACCATGAAGCTTGGATGTGACGATTGATCTTAGGCTGGCCTCAGCAAGGAGGGGCAAGTGGCCAATCAGCGTTGTTTTAATCCAGCATTCAGGGTCACCCACCGCCAACCGAGGGGAAGCAAGGGATCAGTACGTGGGGAGCACAGAGGGGGCTTAATAAGAATTGGAGAGGAGAGAAAACTAAAAACAGGCTTGGTAGAAATAGTCCTTCTACTAAAGAGTAACGTAACTGCTTTACCCTTAATGTGATTGGGAAACTTCAATGTGCCAGGCTGGGGTTTCCTGCTGCCTGCAACTGAAAACGGGCTTTTGCATACACACCACCAGCCTTTCGTAGTATAAAGACGGGGTACGAAGATCTTCAGGGTACACGGAGATTTGTGTAAAGTTGCGTAGTCTCTGGCAAATCATGGTTGTATTTGTAATTTCTAGATGCACGATACAGCTTCTAATGTACCCCAGGGTCCAGTTGTGGAGCTTATTTGATTTGAGAAAGGTATTCAATGGTCTGTGTGGTGTTTGTTTTTCTTGGAAGTTGATATGCTCGGACGTAAATTTTAATGTGGCATTGAGTACCCCGAATCGAAACAGTGAACAGTAGTCGGAGATACCATAGCAAGAATCAAGTATCTGAAGTAGGTTCTGTAAGAGATAGATGGATGATGGACTTTGGACTTTGCACTGGGCAGTAGGCTTAAAAGCCATCGAAAGTTTGTAATATCATTCGTGCAACGGAAACCGGTCCCCGAGAATACTGAAACTTTAAATGAAGTTAATATCAAAATCAATCAATCCTTCAATACCGAGTTGGGAAACGTTGTTTCAGGTCTTCAACTCAGACTTACATCAATAAGACAATTTATATTATGTCAGGTAGACCTAGTTCAATGCAAGCTAGTAAGTCTCAATATAAATGTCCTTTATTAATATTTAGAATTATACCAGCGCCTACATCAGCGGCACCTTCAATCCCAACAATTGGAGGAGGTTTACCTTTCTTATCAGAGATTCAGAAATTCAGAGATGATTCACATGTTGTTGAGTAAATCATCATTTCCTTTAGAAGACTTTTCTTGCTCAAAGACTCAATGTACAGTATTATACATTTACTTGTATTTTTGATAGGATGACCTTTGTCGATCTCGTAGAATATTGAAGTCACTGATTATATTCCTTTAATTGTATTGCGCGGTAGAATAATTAGTTGAATATTATACAATTAGCTAGCCTTCGCTGACAGTTGCAGGCAGCGCCTATAAAAAATTAATTGACGGCGACAAAGTCGATGAAAATATTAGCGTCAAATATTATATATTTATTAGGATTGATCATTCTGACAAATTACATTAGCTTGCTGCTTTTTTCAAACTTTATAATCTTGATAAAGCAACTG
>JAKTZZ010000085.1:0-15658 GCA_030579035.1 Gotozyma siamensis
GAATACAGCTTCACGGGAATTTGAAGTTCTGTCATATATCCAGTGGTTTTATTCTTTTTCTTGCCGTAAAACTTCTTAGCAACCGACTCCTCGAATTTAAGGATCAATGCTCTGCGAGCATCAGTTATTAAGATCTCGTCAGTCTCAAACTCTACCGCACAACCAAAAGCTTGACGGATAAGTAAATCATCATGATCTTCTGGGATAGGTTCCAAAGAAGATGCACCTAACGGTCTGGAGACGATGTGACCAAGGTTGGGATCCACAAGCGCTTTCTTCAAATGAGCGATGCTCGCAGCTTTGGCCTCGATAATGATCAGAATCTTGTGGTCATCCCCATTTATACAACTCATGATTTTATCAGGTCGAGTTGCTGTGGGTTTCGGTAGTCGGAATCCAGGCGGTAATTCATCGTAGATAGTACCAGGGATTATCATCTCAGCAATGGAGAGAGCCGCTTTCCATTCAACTTTCAGTAAGTCCACACGAGCTTCTTCTGAACTGGACACCCATTGCTCGACAGTTTCAAAGCCTTTTTCCAACGCCCACCGTAAGTTATTGAACATGACTGCACAAAATTTATAGTTTTTAACCAAACCCATTGTTCCTCCGTGCTCTTGTGGATATTTCTGATATTTCTGAAGCTCTGAGAAAACAGCACTTGAAGGTAGATTAATTTCGTCACTAGTTATCTGTCCTGCATATAGGAAGTGGATAGGAAAATTTAGCCTGTTCTGAGCTGATGATTTGATCGAGCCTTTTGCTTTACTAGGCTCAAGATCTGGACCTGGTAAACCTCGTTCGTAGCTAATGGTTGCACTCAAAACATCAGCTGAGAGAAAATGTCTTCTTTTAGTTGCAAGAAAGCGTTTCAAGTTCGCCACGAAATTAACAATTGCAAAGTCCCCTGTGATTTGAATGAACTCTGTTGGGTTGTTTAACGCGTTCTCAATGTCTGGGTCACCACCTGAGCTCAAAGTAAAAGTCTCATTGGGAGAGTTTGCAATCTTCTCCAGCACGTGAGAAGGAATTTGACCTGCCATTTAACGAATATTAAATGGCGCTTAATTTGATAACTTGAAAGTTGATAATTTGATTCTGTTTTATTCTTCTCAATTATATTGAGGGGTTTATTTCAAGCATGGCTCCTAAAGCTCACTGCTCACTCATGTGCACATAACGATGGTTCTGTGCCCGGATTGTTTCCATTTTCGAAAATTTTTCAAAAAATGTCAACAATGAAACGAGTAAAATTTCTAATACTAAAGTCATTTGCAGTAAAAGCTTTGCAACCTTGGTGGTTTTTATATGCTTTTGCGTCAACTTAGAAGTCCTATATCTCAACATCTGAAATCTGCAAACTTCGAAACTTTAACATTTGCATCACATCAACGAATCTTAAAAACTTCATTCCATAATTCATACATTTCAACTAACATGAGCATAAAACGTCAATCATCCACACAAGCGATCAATGGAAAATCCAAAAGACAAAATCTAGCATTAAATACCACGCCGTATGGTGTCACTGAACAGATGGTTGCCGATGATGAAGACATCTCTATCGATGATGTTGAATCAATCGAAGATGATGGTGATGAAGCCCTGCCTATATTGCAAAACGACACTTTTATCAACGGACAATGGCATGATACTATAGACAAAGTCGTTAAGAGTGTCGTCTCTATTCATTTCACACAAACAACCTCGTTTGATTGTGACCCTCCCGTGGTTTCTGAAGCCACCGGTTTCGTGGTTGATGCTGAAAAAGGTTTGATTTTGACAAATAGACATGTTGTTGGTGCGGGTCCATTCACAGGGTATGCAGTTTTCGATAACCATGAAGAAACTGTCGTCAAGCCAATTTATAGAGATCCTGTTCATGATTTCGGTGTTTTGAAATTCAATCCATCAGATATAAAATACATGAAGGTTCAATCGTTAGAATTGAGACCAGAATTGGCTAAAGTCGGTTGTGAAATCAGAGTTGTTGGTAATGATGCCGGTGAGAAATTGTCTATTTTAAGTGGGTTTATCAGTAGATTGGACAGAAATGCACCAGAATATGGAGCCTTGACATATAACGATTTCAACACTGAATATATTCAGGCTGCGGCAAGTGCCTCTGGTGGCTCATCTGGTTCTCCAGTCGTTGATGTAAATGGTTACGCAGTGGCTTTGCAAGCTGGTGGGTCCACTGATGCTTCGACTGATTTCTTCTTACCATTGTATCGTGTTAAAAGGGCATTGGAATGTATTCAAAATTCTCAACCAATTACAAGAGGTACGATTCAAGTTCAATGGATCTTGAGACCCTTTGATGAATGTCGTCGTTTAGGTTTAAGCGATGAAGTTGAGAAACAGATTCGTTCAAAATATCCAAAGAATATCGGATTATTGGTTGCCGAGGTTGTTCTGCCTGAAGGTCCAGCTGATAATTTGATTAAAGAAGGTGATACTTTAGTCTCTATCAATGGTCAGGACATAACTACATTCATCAAAGTTGATGATATTTTGGATACTTCAATTGGTGAAACCGTTGAAATCACAGTTCAAAGAAATTCAGAAAGTGTCACTATCAACTGTAAAGTTCAAGATTTGCATTCAATTACACCAAATAGAATATTGACAGTTGCAGGTGCTTCTTTCAACGACATGAGTTATCAAATGGCTAGGATTTACGCCATCCCTGTGAAAGGTGTCTTCATTAATGATGCAACTGGTTCCTTTTTCCTTGATAAATCAGAACCATTGGGTTGGGTTTTAGATTCTGTTAATGACATAGATATCAAAGATTTGGATCATTTAATTGAAGTTATGAAAAGTGTTCCAGACAAGTCAAGAATTACAGTCAGATATCGTCATATTTCCGATTTACATTCACCTTCAATCACATCTATTTATATTGATCGCCACTGGTGTACAAGTTTCAGATTATCTACTAGAAATGATGAGACTGGATTATGGGATTTCAAAGAATTAGGAGATCCATTACCACCAATTGATCCAACCCCAAAAAGTGTTAAATTTATTGACATTCCTATTGAATACCCAGAAATTGCCAAATTGTCAAGATCTTTCGTCCTTGTCAGCTCAATTATTCATGTTCCTGTTGATTCATTTCCTGGCATCAGAGCCAAAGGATATGGTTTAATCATTGATGCGGAAAAAGGTTATGCATTAGTCTCAAGACGTGTTGTGCCTCATGACTGTTTGGATGTCAATGTCACATTTGCAGAATCTTTAATAATTCCTGCAAAAGTTGTGTTTTTACATCCTACCCAAAACTATACAATTATCAAATATGATCCATCGTTGATTCAAACTGAATTAATCACTCCTAAATTCAGCGATGTTCCATTGAAGAGAAGTGATAAAGTCGTTTTGATTGGTCATAATTCAAACATGAGAATCCTATCAACAGAGACTAAAGTTTCATACATTTCAACAGTCAGCATTCCTAGAAATCCAATTTCTCCACGTTATAGAGCATCAAACTTGGAGACTGTTGCACTTGACACAAGTTCTGCTAATGAATACTCGTCAGGTATCGTTTGTGATAAAGATGGTACTATTAGAGCATTATGGTTATCATTCCTCGGAGAAACTCAAAGTGAATCAGATACTGTTTATAGATTAGGATTAGATATTACTCAAGTCTTGAACATAATCAAGATTTTCCAAAAAACAGATGAATTATCAATCAAAGAATCTACTACGACAGTCAGTAATGATGATGCTTTAGTTGTTGTTGATAAAAAAGAGTTACCAGTTTTGAAATTCGTTGATGCTGAATTTTATGCAATTAATATATCACAAGCAAGAATCATGGGTGTTTCTGATGAATGGATCGCTAAAGTTGAAGAAGCAAGCCATGATAGATTCCAATTCATCTCTGTGTCAAGAGTTACATGTCCCGCTGATCCTTCAAAAGAACAAGAACCACACCTCGAACCTGGTGATATTGTCTTATCAGTCGAGGGTAAACAAGTCTTGAGTGTCTTGGACATCACTTCAATCACTGATAAAGATTACATTAAGTTTTCAATTGTTAGAAGAAAAAAAGAAATTGAAATCAACGTTCCTTGTGTTGCATCAGATTCAACTGATCACTTGGTCTTTTGGGCGGGCGCAGTTTTACAATCCCCACATCACGCGGTCAGACAATCATCTGCCAATTTACCATCTCAAGTTTATGTCACATCTAGAGGTCGTGGTTCACCAGCCAAGGCATATGGTGTTTCACCAACCCAGTTTATCACCCATGTGAATGGTATTTCAACTCCAACTTTGAGTGAATTTGTTAAAGTTGTAAGAACTATTCCTGATGAAACATATTTGAAATTAAGATTGGTTACGTTTGATAACATTCCATTTGCAATTTCAATAAAGACAAATTATCATTATTTCCCAACTGGTGAATTGAAAAAAGATTCAAAAAGTGGGAAATGGATCGATATTGAATACAATGATAAAAATGAACAAAATTCATCAAAGGAGATTTGAAAAGTTAGGGGAGGACATTAGAAAAAAATAATATTGTTGTTTCAAAACAAAGAAATCGCATATTGCAATTACGATTCTTTACAATCGTACTACACGTAGATCTGAGCAATTTGAGTAGCCATGCATCACTTAAGTTCAATACTCAAACAAACGCATTACCACTTTCTTTTCAAATGTCTTTTCCAATGCATCAACCAGCACAAACAACTTTCTCTCTTTATCGAATTTCTCAAAATATCTCCCAATTGATCTAAACCCCATCACATAGGTCATCAAATCATCATTAATATTCACAACTGCATCAGGCTCAGACCAGCATTCATTTGACGCATTTATAGTCAATACAATACTTGAAATATTTATATCCGGTCCTTCGTTTTCGTATCCGTCTTTCTCAAACGTATGGTATAAAACCACGCCATATGCTCCAGTTCTCCTGTTTTGTACAATTTGGCCCATTTTCAAGTGTGGGTTGGGAAGTTTTTCAGTGATTGATGATTTGTTTATGAATTGACTCCCCATGGGCGGTTGGGGAAGTGATATGGATCGGATTGGCGAGGTTTTTGTATTCTTTAGTTTTGGAAAGATGTTCAACTCGAATGGATGATCCTGGATCAATGAATTGAATTCATTTTCTGATCTTGTATGAGGATCTAATAACTTGATGGATGAAAAAAGATCTGGATAAAATGGTTTCTTAGAATGCTTGAAAACTCTCATAAAAATTTTCAATTGATTGTTGTTTGAAGGGTCATCGAAATTAATCTTCAACTTGTCATTAATTGATTTTAACTGCGAAGAATATGAAATATTAATCAAATCTTTCTTCGTGATTATCTTGATTGAATTTTCAAAAGCTTCACGAGGGAACAATCTCCTCATATATGCCATTGATAAAAACTGCACGTCATTCTCTCCTTTCATAAACAGTAAAGATTTCCCATCATTGAAATATTTATCTTTGATCATTAAGAATGATTCAGTGATCTTGCTCTTTATATTAAAATAATTCCCAATTTTTTGCAAAATAGCATACTTTATCCACAATGCGCCTCTAACCTCACCTGCATAAACTCTCAGTATCGAGTGCTCTTCTGTATTATTAAGATCATATCCACCAACCACATCTGCCTGGTAATCCAATCCATGTTGCCAAACTTGGAAGAAACAATCAACAATTATACTCATCTTGGTAGTAGCAGGTAATGACGAACTCCCCATTTGTTCTTTGTCTAATATCCGTGATTTAGCCACTTTAATCACTTTATCCAATATAACCTTTCTAAATTTTAAAAGTTCATCATATGCAGGATCCATCAGGCTTAATTTAAAATAAAAACTTTCCATATCATGACAATCATGATTAAACTCATCCTCACTGAAATCAACAGCAGTGGCGGTATTAGTAAGAGTGGTAATGTAATTACTGTCAAACAAACCATCCATGCTTTGCAACACTATCCTCTTCCTCATCCCATTCAAAATCGAGGACGCTAAAAACTTCAACCTTAAATCATCAAAAAACATCCCTTCTCTCAAAAAACTCCTCAGGATAGAAATATGACACAAACACTGATCATCCCCAACAATCTCAGTCACCTTTGCCACCTCCCCAAACCCAAAATCATCCACATTTGTCAAATTCCGTAGCTCATCAAGAAACTCCATATCTTTATGTTTCCTCAACATATAATACTCAAAAAATCCCAAGGTCTCACCTTTCCTTACTTCCTCGCTCATGATATCCATAGAATCCATAAGCAACAATTTAGGGTCCCTATCCATGCAATCAACATCACTAAACCAAACATTCAGGACAATATCATGCCATACGTCATTATTGGAAATCAATGAACAAAGGGCCTTGTTGACGGCCCTTAGACTTAATAAATCATTAGGAGAAATATAGGGGATTATATGTCGCCAGATGTCAGCGTATAAGTCGCTCAATTGCATCAATGATGGATAGAAAAATATGAGATGACGTCGAGATATCTTTACTTCAATGTGTCTTCTGCTTTACTTTTTCATATGTTGATGGTTATGAACCCTGGTCTTACTTGAACTGAGTGCCCGGCACATAAGTAGATCATTATTATACATTCATCAACAGGAAAAAAAAAAAACTACTAAAACTGGTTAAAAACTTCGTTAAATATTCATTACTATGTACAATAATATAATCAAGTCCATTTGGAGGGACCAATTGGATTATTCAATTGCCAAATATCCTGATTCCAAATCATAACTTTGAACAAGACTTTTCTGATCTTTTGCAAACTGATATAATTTACCAAAAAACAATAATCCAATCTCTGTATTTTCCACATCTTTAACCAATTGATTTCTTTGTGTAACATATTTATCCAATGATGATTGGAAACAATTTTGGACTTCACGTTCTGGAATTTTCAAAATTTTACGACATTCATTAGATATCCGTTGTGAATTTTGATGTGGGTAGTCCAATTCCTGAATTTGGTTTCTGATTCTTTTGGCTAAGTTTCTTGGTAATGCATTAGGGATGTCATTGATCAGGTATGAAAAACTGAATGCAGTTGCACCAATTGCCAAGGGAACTAATAAAAATCGAAAATTTCCCCATGAGAAGAATGAATTGTAATGATAGACATTCTTGATCAAGTTCCCTGTTGTCAAATATTTGGAAATTGAATAAACACCAACTGAATAAATTGAATTTTTCCAAATTATTAAATTATCAGTGAATTTTGAATTTATACCAAAAACTTTTAAAAATCTATCTAATGAAGGATCAAAGAAATCCAAAATCGATATTGAGTCATCAATATGTCTAACCAAGGTATCTCTTCTTCTTGTAAACATGAAATCTTGTCTAAATATCTTATCAGTTTTGAATTCAGAACCTAATGAATCTTCACCAATTTGATTAATCTCATCAATTTTTTCAATCGTTAAACTTTTTGCAAAATCTTCACCATCTTTAACAGAATTCAAAACTTGTTCAGTTATTGCCTCCTGAGTCTTTGTAATGTATTCGAATAAATTGGAAATCCCATCATATGGAACGACTGGGGTTTCACCCATTGATGATAATGTCGTAAAGATTGAATTTCTAGTATGATCATAGATCTTCTTGCAAGTTTTTTCGATAAGGGAATCAATCATGTCATTAATTTCAACACTTTTGGTTAAATTTGATTCATATTTTGGTTTTAAATCGTTTAATTTTATCAATAATGATTTTTTATCGTTTGAATAAATTTTTTGATTTATTTTGGAAATTGATTCAATATCATTGAAAAGTTTTAGTAAATAAGTTTTAGCAGGTTGTAATTTTGATAATGATCTTTTCTGTAACATGAAATTTCTTAAACTTTCTTCTAAATGATCGAAATCAGGATGTGGGAAGTTATCTAAATCATTGGAACTTCCTGGATTGCCATCGTCTCCATCATCCCCTGGAGTAGGGCCAAACTCATTGGGTAAATGATCAACCACCCCATTTGAAGAAACAAAATGAACAAAATCATTTGAATCTTTATACGTATCAGGTGACAACGATTTAACTTGTTCCAGGATTCTATTTCTGCATTTTTCTTTATCTTTAATATTATCAAATTTATTGACCACAATGAAAATCAACTGTTTATCATTTGCCGCTGTAGCAATGAATTCTTTTGCAGATAATGTGAAATGATTTTCTGCATTTAATACAAAAACCACCAAGTCGATTTCTTCTTGTCTTGAAAAAACTTGAGTTGTTTGGTATGAATCCATGTTTAAACCTGGTGCATCTATTAATGCAATATCGATGATTCCATTCTTTAATAAACTTTCTTCCGTAATTCTATCATCATTGATGTAAACTTTTAAGATTGAATATTTATCACATTCACCAACCAATTCTTCCAAGTCTTTTAATTGGAAAATTTTAAAAGTTTTTTCATCTTGGATGTTATACGTTATGCCAATAGGGACCGCATGAACTTCTTCCAAGCCATTATTTTCTCTTGAATCAATAACTTCACAAAAAACAGTAGTGCATGGTTGTTGATCCTCAGGCAAGACTTTTCTTCTTAATAATGCATTACAAAAAGTTGATTTCCCAGAGTTTAAATCACCAGTGATGAATACTTTTGAAGAAGTGTCTTCAATTCTTTCCTTAATTGATGATAAATGCCTCAATACTTGTTGAATCTTTTCATCAAATAAATGTCCTATTGATTCCTTATTCAAATTAACAACTTGATCATTCCCCAACTTGACATTCAATTTCAAAATCTGTAAATCTGGATGTCCTTCTTCATTTTCATCATCATCTTCATCATCATCCATCACTTGTTTTTGTATAGTCTTCGTACTTTGTTGTCTAAGTAATGCCAAATGTGCCTTCTTACTATTCAACAATTTATCAGGAACATCACTTGCTGGATAAAAAACCGGTCTTTCCAAATTCTCTGCTTTCAACTCATCCAATAAATGATTAGCATTATTGATTGATCTAGTCAATGCTAATTTATTGTTATTGTACTGTAATTGCGCAACATGACTTTTCAAATGTTTATCATTAGAGAATGATCTATTATGCATGATTTGTGGCTTTCTCTTGTAATCTTGGCCGTCAAAAACGGTGCTGCCTTCGAGGATGCCTTCATCACGAAGATAGTTCAGTGATTGTGCGTTATTTAAAGTATCAATCAACGTCTGCTCATCCGGGTCGTTCAACGTTTCCGAGTCGCTCATTGTGCCTTGTGCCTTTAGATACCAACCACAGCGAAGAACCAACAGAAACAACTTTCAACGCAACGTCGTAATAAAAGAAACAATAATAATCATTAAAACATTATCAAGATCAACTGATTCAATTTCTTTATTTGCCATTCAGACTCCATATTCCGAGGGGTATCAACACCCTCGGGAATAGCACACACTCCATATTCCGAGGTTTATAACACACATACACCCCCGGATATCGATTTCCCAAATTTGAAACAGTTGTTCAGATGAATAGTTAAAGTATTAAAAGCATTGGAGAGAGAGAGAGAGAGAGAGATAGTTAATAATGGAAACCGTCTCTGTTTACACACCCATCGCGTACCTTGTGGTATTGACCTCTGCGTTGCTCTTATTCGCGCGTCATTACAGATCCCGCAAGGTCCAGCAATTAACGAAACAAGAACCATTCTTCCCACCCAACATCACTAAACAGATCTATTTCCAATTAAAAGAGATGCAGGACCCTCCAGCGAACCCACAGGTGTTGAAAGCCGCGTTATTGCAACGTGGTGCCGAGTCGATCCGCCGTACTATCAAGTTGAAAGAAGTGAGTGCCCAAATTGGACAATTATACCAACGTGGATCAATTGGTGATGAATTATGGGAAAGATTTCAAAATGCTTCAAAGTTGGAAGAGTTGGAGATCCAGGAGATCGTTGCAGAGACTGAGTTGTATAAAAAAGGTTGGATTCAGAAATTTGTCCCATTATTACAGGAGATTTGTTTTAATGAGGCATTAAAGAGAAGATATTTGGCTATTGAAGATAGAAAATTGGATCTTTTGGATAATTGGGGAATTCAAGTCACTGAAGAAGGGAAATTGAAGTTGGATAACGGACATGTGTTGCCGCAGTTGAAGAGTGCACTAGAATCTAAAAAATGATGCTACTAATATAAAAAAGCTACTAATATACTATTATTACAAAAAAAAAAAAAAAAAAAAAAAACCAATTATTGAATATATATATACTGTAAGAATATAAAATCTCTATTGACCAATTCTCTTCAAGTAGGCATCCCATCCGGCTTTTCTGTATCTCTCACCTTCGACTAATGGATCCCTACCTTTGCCGAACAATCCCCTACCGACAATAATGACATCTGTACCAGTAGAAACAACCTCTTGCACAGTTCTATACTGTTGACCCAAGGCATCACCTTTATCATCTAATCCAACACCAGGGGTCATCACCAGCCAATCAAACCCTTCATCGCGACCACCCATGTCGCGTTGTGCGATGAACCCAATGACGAACTCTTTGTCTGTTTTGGCAATGTCGACTGTTTCCTGTGTGTATAAACCATGGGCAATGCTTCCCTTGGACGATAATTCAGCCAACATGAGCAAACCTCTTGGTTCATCAGTTGTTTCCTGGGCAGCTTCTTTTAGGCCTTGAACAATACCGGCACCAGTGACACCATGGGCGTTAGTGATATCACTCCATTTGGCGATTTGGTAGACACCACCTTTGTATTGACTCTTGACAGTGTTACCAATA
This sequence comes from Gotozyma siamensis, assembly GCA_030579035.1. Classification (NCBI taxonomy): domain Eukaryota; kingdom Fungi; phylum Ascomycota; class Saccharomycetes; order Phaffomycetales; family Phaffomycetaceae; genus Gotozyma; species Gotozyma siamensis. The sequence continues at coordinate 10,764 of JAKTZZ010000085.1, forward strand.
TCTGCGAATTTACGATCTTCAAAGATCAAAAAGTTGTGCTTCTTAGCGAGTGCTTGTAATGGAAGGACGGTTCCTTCGTAGGTGAAATCGGAGATGACATCGATGTGGGTCTTGACCAGACAGATGAACGGACCCAGTTTGTCCACTAGTTCAAGGAGTTCCTTGGTGGTGTAGACATCAACGGAAGCACAAAGATTTGTCTGTTTGGAGTCCATGAGCCTCAGAAGACGGGCTGCGACAGGCGATGGATGGGCTTGTGCTCTTTGTGTGTAGGTGGACATGGTGTATTACTATCAACTTAGTGATGAGGTTAGTGCGATTATATAAAGAAAAAAAAAAATTTCATGAAAAAAACGTCCACTTCAACCCATCACTAGCAAACAACAACAACAACTACACGATGGACCAGTTGAACCAGAGAGAACAGAACGAGTTCCAGAAGCTCGTTGAGCAGAAACAGATGAAGGACTTCATGCGCCTGTACTCGAACCTCGTTGAGCGCTGTTTCTCGGACTGTGTCAATGATTTCACCTCGAGCAAACTCACCAGCAAAGAGGAGACTTGTGTGCTCAAGTGCTCTGAGAAGTTCTTGAAACACAGCGAGCGTGTGGGCCAGAGATTCCAGGAGCAGAACGCGCTGCTGACCCAGAACATGCGTTAGATCAGCTCATGAATACAATCAATCGAATACAATCAACCATTATGAATACAATCATTATACTGTGAATACAATCAAATAATGGCGATATCCCTCTATATATACAAAAATTAACCGCTGAATAAACCAATTAGCCGCTGAATCTCGTGAAACGTCTCCACGCTCCACCCGTAAACCTCCGAGTCGAACATTACGCAGTTGGCGCACAAAAGCAAGAGCTCTCTCTCTAATTGCTCACTATTCCGGATCGTGCCGTCCTTCAGTCTGCTTCTAATCAGCTTGAGATCAGTGGGACTCTTGATCAATTTGAGATAATCTTCATCCAGAATCGGCTTCTCCAACATCGACGAGTGCTTCAACCCACCAATCGCGTCCAATAATGAATTCCCATAAACTTGTAACTTCTTCTGCTGGCTTCTCTTCTCTTCTTCCAATTGCTCCCACTTTTTTTCCAATTCACCAATCTCTTCTTTGGTAACCTCATCGTACACCTTCTCAAACTCGCCCACTTTCAAGTCAAACTCCTCGCGCGTGATCCGCAGCTTGAACTGGTCCTTGTTCTCCAAAATCCGGATCTTGTTCCCCTGCAGAGTCGCCATCAGTGCGATGATCACGTCTTTAATAGTGATCTTGCCCCTGCTCTCTCCCAGCACCATCCCTATCAGCTCGTCTCTATTGACAACGGCCGTCAGCTCCGTCAGCGAGATCGTCTCGTCCAGCGACTCACGCACAAACCCGGCAATCACTCGCAGCACAACAAGGCGAAACACGGGCAACGAGCTGATACGTGACATTTGATGTTGATATATTGATATATTGTTGTTGATATATTGTTGTTGATGTTTGTTTTTCATTGTTGATGTTTGTTTTTCATTTTTCGTTCCATACTAAAATAACATACTAATTAAATAAGTACCATAGGTAAAAGAGTATGAATATCCTCCCAGACACCATCCCAATCGCAGAGACATCCCTCCAGGCCTTCTCTCAATTGCAGCCACCGCACCCACTCGACGCGCAGCTCGACCTCGCCAAAGCCATCGTCGACACGGCACAACTCTACATCAACCAGGTCCTCGAGACTCCATCAACAGACAACACTGATTCTTTTAACGAACTGGAATCATTACTGCAAACGTATGAGGCGTTGAAAGTGAGCAATAGAGAACTGGAACTGTTCTGTTCGCAGTTTGTCGATTCCAAAAGAGAGTTCAAGCATCAGGCTCGAAATGAAGAATTAACATTATCAAATTTAGATGATTTCACCAATAGAGATGATTTAAAGCAATTAAGTGATTTAATATCAACAGAATTACCAACTGTAAGGATTAAAATCGATTCATCAATGAATTTCCTCAAGAATGCAGCATTTGTCCTTAAAAATCCAACCGTTCCTATCCCTGATGATCAAACTTCACAAGACGACGATTTAGAAATGGAAGGTGGTGTAATAAATTTGAAATGTCCAATCACACTACAACTATTCCAAAACCCATACACTTCCAGGAAATGTGGTCATACGTTCGATAAAGAAGCCATAGACACGACTTTTAAAAATGTTCAAATTTGTCCTATACCCGGTTGTCCTCATAATTTATCAATAAATGATTTTGAAGTGGATAAATTGATGTTGTTAAGAGTTAAGGCTTGGAAGAAACAAGAATCAGAACGTGAAAATGAGAAGAACTATGAGCGTGTTTGATGTGCTTCTGACTTGATTTAATGTTTTTTTGCTATTTATATTGCGTAGAGTGTTATTTAATTTTATCAGTTGATTAGACTGGAAACATTAGCAATAACATTTCATCAGTTAAGCACCGTGGATCGTGCACTAAGTAAGATACGCTAAAATACACGATTTGAAAAGGCATCACATTAAGGTTACCCAATAACTTAGTATTTTTTGAAAATGATCAATCGGACTTATTCAAATCAAATTCTGTAGACAAGCTATCGAAAGTCACGGTAATAAGAACCCATCTTCTTACACACAAACCAAACAAAAAGATGCTATATTAATCAATTAGAACTCCTATAAAAAAAACTAAATTAAAATCATAATCAGATCTAATAACTTCTACCAAACATGGTGTAATTGACAGCTTCTTCACCACATTTAACACACTTGGTACCTTTTTTCAATTCTGGTTGATCGAATGGGATACATAAAGATTTGGCACCCATACTTGGAGCTTTTTCATCAACTTCTTCTTCTTCTTCATCATCATTCTTAGCTGATGAATCTTTAATGTCTTCTTCACATTCCAAGACACCACACCATGGTGATAAGATAACATTCTTGTTATTTAAAGTTGGGACAAAATCTTTCCAATCTTCAACAATAACTCTGTGAGAATCATAAGATTCTTTAGCCTTGGTGAATAAATCATTATGTAATTGATCCAAAATTTTTGGTAATTCAGTAGTCAATTCATCTAATTTAACAGTGAATTTTTGAGAATCATTACGTCTAACAACGGTAACTGAATTATTTTTTAAATCTTTTGGTCCAAATTCAATTCTAACTGGTGTACCTTTTAATTCCCAATCTGAGAATTTCCAACCAGGTGAATAATTATCTCTATAATCACCAGTAGCTCTAATATCAACACTCAACAATAATTTTTCAATTTTTTTAGCACCATCAAATATTTCATTTTCTTCCTCTTTGGAAGTTTTGGCAGTAATACCAACTGGGATAACCACAGCTTGGATCTGTGCAACTCTTGGTGGGATGACTAAACCTTTGTTATCAGAATGCACCATCACACAAACACCAATGACTCTGGTTGATAAACCCCATGAATTTTGATATGCAAATAATTTAGGCTTGTCAGAACCTTCTGGATTTTCAACAGAAATGTTAAACATTTTAGAGAAATTTTGTCCTAAATGATGTGAGGTGGCACCTTGAATACCACGTCCAGTTGCAGGAATATAACCTTCAACAGTTGTAGTATAATCACCACCTGCGAATTTCTCTTTTTCTGTTTTTTTACCCTTGATCACAGGAACTGCTAAAAGTTCATGATAAATGTATTCATAGTGATCCAAAATTTGTAAAACTTCTTCAGCTGCATCTTCTTTGGATAAATGAGCAGTATGACCTTCTTGCCATAAGAATTCTCTGGTTCTTAAAAATGGTTGAGGATGTTTAAATTCCCATCTAACAACTGAATTCCATTGATTTAATTTCAATGGTAAATCTCTATGAGATTGAACCCATTTAGCATAGTATGGATACATGACAGTTTCGGAAGTTGGTCTAATTGCAATTGGTTCATCTAATTCAGATTTACCAGCTCTAGTAACCCATGCAACTTCAGGTGCGAAACCTTCAATATGATCTTTTTCCTTTTCCAGAACTCTAGAAGAGACAAACATTGGGAAATATGCATTTTGAACACCTAATCTCTTAATGGCAATGTTGAAATAATCTTGAATACGTTCCCAAATATGATAAGATGCAGGTTTCAAAATATAACAACCAGAAACATCATAATAATCCAACATTTCACCCTTGGTAAGGATCTGTTGATACCAGTTTGGGAAGTCCAAGTACTTATCAACGGTGATACCAATCAATTTTGAATCTAATTGGGCTTCTTTCTTGGAATCTTTCTTTGCTTCCTTTTTGGCCGATGTTGGAGCAGCAGCTGGTTCAGCGGTGAAATCAACAACAATGGTTTCAACACCAGTGGATTCCAAATGGTTCAAGATATCAGAACCATTGACGATAACTTTAGAAGATTCAGTACTTAGTTCATAAACTCCATTAGAGACGATTTCCTTATCAATCAAAATCTTAATTTTGGAAGCATGATCTTTATTAACGTTGAAAATACTGAACTCTTTTGGTCCAGTTTGGAAAAACTCCTCGACTAAATCAGCCTTAGCCAATCTTGGTTCCTTAACAGCAGCATTAGATGCAATCAAACCAGATGGAGTATTTGTACTGGTCAAAGCGAACACGATAACAGGGACAGGAGTGGCCGTTTTTGCGGTCTTTGGCTTGAACACAAGTGCCTTGGTGGCCACTGCATCAGCAGAGAAAGCGGCTGGAGCGATTGAGAGCGCAGCAAGGGCAACTTCGAGAGACATTTTTCGGTACTCAACTGAAAGATATTAAAGATCAATTTTTTTTTTATCTCGACAAATTTTTTTTTTTCTCTTTTCTTTGCCCAATATTTTCGAGCATGGCTCATAACACCCCACTAATAATGTACTAATGTACTAA
>JAKTZZ010000086.1:0-15157 GCA_030579035.1 Gotozyma siamensis
TCTAATGTTGTATTTGATCTCGGATTCTCGGATTTATCAGTCATCCAAATTTCGGCATGAAATATAATCATAATTGAACATCACCAGCAAGAGGCTTTTGAAGGTTTTGAAAGTGGAAATGTCCCACTATGGTCTTGCAGAGGAGAAGCTTCAAATTTTGGACCCAACTGGCTCGTCAACGCTTGAAGAACTAGAGGGTCTTGGGCCTGAAGATGAAGAGTTTAAAAGAATCGAGAAGAGTATACTCAGAAAGTTCGACTTCATCATCATTCCATGTCTGTCCCTCGCATATCTATTCTCTAATTTGGATAAAGCTAATATTGGGAATGCTGAAGCAGCTGGCCTATCACAGGATCTGGGCCTAACTAACAATCAGTATGGAAATGTGGTGTCACTATTGTTCGTCACTTATGTGATCTTCGAAACCCCAGTCGCATTATCTTTAAAGTTCATTGGTGCAAAGCTCGGTCTATCCGTCATGGTGTTGTTCTTTGGGGTTGTTTGTCTCTGTACTTCATTTGTGAATGGTTATGGCTCCTTGTTAGCTTGCAGAATGTTATTAGGGTTTTTTGAATCCGGTATCATTCCTGTCATTAATGTTTACTTGGGGATGTTATACACCAGAAAAGAGATGGCCAAAAGATGCTCTGCTGTGTATTCTGCCTCTGCTGCAGCTGGTGCGTTTGGTGGTTTGCTAGCTTTCGGTCTTATCAAGATCAACGTGAACGGTTGGGAAGGTTGGAGGTGGTTATTTGCAATTGAAGGTGCATTAACAATAATCTCAACTCCAATATTGGTTATATTTTTACCAAGTGAGAACCTGACGGGTGTCTGGTGGTTAAGTGAAGAAGAAAAGATTGTTTTGAAGATAAGAATGAACTTGTATCCTGACTTTTACCAAGATGAGAAATTTCAATGGAGTGAAGTGAAAAGGTCATTGATTGATATAAACAACGTCATCTTATGTGCTTATGAATTCTGTTGTGATTTGACTTTATTCGGTATTTCAACATTTTTACCTTCAATAATTAGAGGAATGGGATATAACAGATATGAGACACAATTATTAACGATACCATTCTACGCAATTGCATTTTTAAGTTTTGTTATCGTTGGATATTTGTCTGATAAACTAAATCACAGAGGTGGGTTTCTTCTTGGTGGTTTACTCTTTGAAATCATTGGATACAGCTTATTGATTGGTTCAGAAATTTTGGGTGTTAGATATCTTGGATGCATGTTTATTGGATTTGGTATCTATGTCTGTTCTGCCCTTGTGATCATGTGGGCTAACAACAACAACGCTGGCCATTACAAGAGAGCAACAATGGGTGGTATGATAACCACTATAGGTAGCTGTGCGGGTGTTTTAGCTGGTCAAATATTTACTGCCAGAACTGCACCTAGGTATTTGAAAGGTTTGAAAGTCGCAATTGGTTTAACATGTTTTGCATTTCCATTAGTTATCATGTTGATGGTCAACTATAATAGAATCAACAAAAAAAGAGATAAAATCCTACAGCAGATGAAGGAATATAAAAAAAGGTCTTTAGAAGATGATGAAGAGCTAGAATCTCTAGATGAAAAACCTAAAGATGATAGAGATGTCCGATATAGATTCATTTTATGAGCTGAGTTTTGTGTGCATTACTATTGGAGTTTTATGTCAATAATGATTTATAAATGGTATAATAATTAATTTTTTTTATAATTATATAACAACTTGTAGATTAGTTAAAATGCATTCATAGGCATCCTATAACTAAAATTGGGATTATTATTATGATTATGACTATGATTAATGATGATGATGAAATGATGAAAATGATTATAGATGTAATAGGGGGGATTGTTCCTGAACATTGTGACTCAAGATATGCAATATTTGAAATTTTTTCAACATAAGATGTGGTAAAGTTTATAGTATAATGGTCTCGATGCAAGTGTTTGTTTCTCAAAAATGATCTCCTGTTTCAAAAGCTCCATATCGAGATGTTTTCTACCAGTATCAATATCCATATCCGCCGCTCTAATGAACAATTTCCAATTTCTTTTCCAAACTTTATGAGCAATATAAAAAGCAACAAAGATAGCTAATGATAAAAACACAGAAAAGAAACTTTTTGCATCAGCATGGCCTTCAGGAAATAAGGAAACCCAGAATTCGGCCATAAGCACCAAGAAGTTCATCATAATACCATAGTAAGAACCCCAAACACCAAATTGGGCGGTGTAGGTTAATTCATCAGTAGTTCTTCCTTGAACGTGTAAAGCTCTTCTGAATCTAACGTGAGAGATACAGATACTTAACCATGCAAAAATAGTTGATAAGCCAGAAAGAGCAGATAACCATAAGAAAACTTCTTCTTGTTTATCTGATGCAGCAATAAAAGATAATAAACCAATGAAAAGCGTGATGAATGTGGAATACAATGGTCTACCTGTTCTATCGACATAACTCAAGAAAGCAGGAGCAGCACCAATATCTGCAAGAGATGATAAGACTCTGGATGAAGCGTAGACTGACGCGTTGGCAACAGACAACACAGCCAATAAAATGACAGTGTTCATAACAGATGGAAGACCACTGATACCACCATTTTGAATGGCAATAACGAATGGGGAAATCGAAGCATAAGAGTCACCATTTAACAGTCTATCATCATTAGATGGAACCAAACAACCAATCAATGTCAAAGTAACAATATATGTTAAGGTAACGATCCAGAAAGTTTGTTTAGATGCTCTTGGAATGGTGGTTCTTGGATTCTCAGTTTCTGCAGCAGACATACCGATTAACTCAACACCAGCAAAAGAGAAAGCAGCAGTCACGAAAACTGAACATAAACCTTTAAATCCATTGTTGAACGAACCTGGATCGTGCCAATAATGACCGCCGAGGTATCCACCTTTTGGACCACCGCCTGCTGCAAGTACAATACCTAGAATAAAGAACCCTAGAACAGCAACAATCTTCACCAATGATAAGATGACTTCTGACTCAGCATAATATTTAACATCTAACATATTCAAAACAAAAATGAAGACGTAAAAAACAGCGACCCAGACATCAGAGTTAATATCTTGTCTCCAAAATCTTAAAGTAATTGCGGCAGCGACCAATTCCAACGGAAGTAAGATCAACCATTGCAAACAATAATTCCATCCCATAGCGAAACCTAAAGATGGGTCAACGAATCTTGAAGATAATGTGGTGAAACCACCAGTAACAGGGAATGTCACACACAGTTCACCTAATGCAGTTGAAGTTGTGAACATCATTGTGGAAATGATGAAGTACGCGATAAGTAAAGAGCCTGGACCTGAGGTACTAAGAGCACCACCTGAGTTAACGAACAAACCTGTACCTATACTACCACCTAGAGCAATCATAATCAAATGTCTCAAAGATAGTTTTTGTTTCATGTCTGTCTTTGAGGAGTTGAGAGCAGCTTTTTCGATATCTGTCATTTGGTTGTAGTCTTTGACTTCTGTCTGTGAAAAATAAACATCGTCATCCTGGGATGCAACGGGAGCTTTGAAAGAGTCTTTGAAAGTCTGCCATTTAGAGGATCCTAGCTGTGAATCTGGAACTAAGTTTGAATTAGTAGAAATGTGGAAGGGGTCAGAGACACCCGAGCTCTTTTTGGAAGCGTCATCAGCTTCAGACATGGCGAGGATAGATAAAAGAGGAGTCTCCAAACAGTGAAGGAGTCAAGAAAGAAAAAATGCCTTGAATTTTTTTCATGCATATTCAAAACAAATTTTGTGCCAGCTATTTTTCTACGGCGAGAATCAAAAGAAAAACAACTAACAACTAACGGTTTTTAGGTAAGCAACCGTTGGGCCAAGTGCTGCGTAACCAACTGACCTCTGAATTCGCGAACTTCTCGATTGTGAGATCTGGATTTTCTGTAGAGCGTTTCTTTTTATTGAAAGATATCTCGTAAATAGGCAACGCTAGTCCGGAATTTTGAGACGTTTCAAGTCCTCTGGAGAGCATGTTATATAACCCGTATTTAATAAGTTAGAGCCCTTTGCCCTTACATGCACCTCTATTTGCCCACCATAATAAGACACTTTTCCGATTTAGTGCGAGAGATAATTTAAACACCCCGAAATTCGCGAGTTCTGCATTATCTGATCGTTGCAGGCCACAGTCACACTTGGAGACTTGAAGTTTAAGACAAGAAAGAACAGCACTATCGAGAAGCTTGTGAGTTGTAGAGCCCCTCCCAGGTGATTTCAGGCCGTTAATAGTCATTTGAGCTTGCTAATCACTGCCTAGCCATCTCACACCGTCCTCAGACCGTGGCATTCAGGCTTTGAGGACCCTTTCTTATTTCCACAACTTGGGGAATTATCGGTGAACGAGACGCATCTAATAGAAAAAAAGTATCAAAATGTGCCAATTTTCTATAAAGACAAGTAATCTTCCTTGAAGAAAAAAATTTTCTATCTTATTCTGCTTCTTTTCTTCTTCTCTTTGTCCTAATCCAACCTTAATTATATTTGAACTCTTCTAAATGAGATTCTCCACTTTAGCTCTAGCTACTTTACCTTTATTAGTGTCAGGTGTTGCTCTACCGCAACCTGAGATTACTGCTGCCCCTCTTGTCAAGCGTGATAACCAAAGAGTTTTACAAGATGCCGTCTGGACTACAACCTCCACAGGTAACGTCAATGCTGTTCTTGCTGTCACGCCAACCGTCATTGACGGTGTCACCATCTCTGCTTCACCGGTCAACTCTGCCACTCCATGGGTTTCTTTAGATAGCAGTGGTATCCCATACGTTGTCACCCCAACTGTCACCGATGGTACTACCATCTCTGCTTCACCAACACCAGATTCCAACAAATATGCTACTCCACAATTCGTTCCTCCAGTCTTGAGATGTTTCGGTGATAGAGTTCCAGATGCTGGAACAAACATTCCTGGTTACCCATTCTGTACTCCAAGAAATGGCACTGAAGTCGTTGTTGGTGAAACTTACTGGATCACTTGGGATCCATCATACTGGGGTTCAGATGAAGTTACTCAAGTCAAAATTGAATTGGTCGCTTACCCACAAACTGGTGCCAACAATAAATTGTTAAACACCGACTATATTTCCAACGTTGATGGTTATTTTCCTCTATACATTGAAGGTTCATTCATCAGAAAAGATGGTGGTTATTTCTTCGTTACAATTACTCCATTAACTACAGCCAACTCCAAGGCTACTAACGTTGGTACAAAAACGGGTCCATTGATCAGAGCGGTTGACTCCAAGAACGGTGGCTCCTCTCCTATTACCAGAGTCCCATCAGACAGTGCCAATGATAAGGGTTCCACGTCAACCTCTTCTTCTTCTGGATCAAGCAGCAACGCGAAGAAGATTGTCCCAGCTGTTGTCGTCCCTGTTATTTTGGCCATTGGTATTGCAGGCTTTGTCATCTACTACTTGAGAAAACAAAAGAAGAACGCATCTTCTTTAAGTACTGCTGCTGTTCAAGGAAATGGAGAAATTCAATTATCTCCATCATCCACTCGTCACGATGCAGCATCCATCACTACCGCTGAAACTACTGATCCTTTCAAAGAAACTTCAAGAACTGTTCTTTAGATGAGCGTTCGTTTTGTACCTTTGGAACTATCATCTCTTTCTATTCTTTCTTTACCACCTTTAATTAGCGAAACAAAAGCATGGTAGGAAATGGAAAATTGACAGTCAATTGGTCCCTTACTTTCGCTTTTGAAGTCCGATTTGTCCAACTTCCTTGACCTTATCTGGTTCGCTGTCTTTTTGTTATGTGAAGCAATACGCCACTTTCTTTCGTCTTATATAGTTCTTCCCCAAATGCTTTACTTCAGTTTGATTTGCTTGTATTTCTTTGAAGTGAACATCTTGTGCAATTTTATTTTAGAAAATAATAAGTTGTACTGGTGCTTTACTTTACTTTAATTTACTTTACTTTACTGAAACTTACTACTTAGATTCTTAAAACTTAATATGTGCCATCAACTCGATATTCGTAAAACAAACGAGGAAAACATCAGAGATGGTATAAAAAATTAAAAAACAAAAAAGAGGTCGTACCCGGATTCGAACCGGGGTTGTCCGGATCAAAACCGAAAGTGATGACCACTACACTATACAACCGTTACAGTTTCCAATCATCCCCAACATTAATTTGGCCTGAAAATGCTACAAAAATATAACCGCTAAATTCAACCGCTAAATTCAGTCTTAAAAGACTTTTTCTGGCGCAGTATATTCTTCCTATCTCTACGAGTTTTTAATGTTGATATTACCAGAAAAAGCTCAAATAACGTTGTTTTGCGTGTGAAAATTGGGGAAATTTCAATTTATCCCGTCAGTTCTGGAGATGGAACACAAAAATATCAAGATATGTCACGCAGGAGAAGGTTTAATTTATGAGAGAAAGATAAGGTTACGAATATGATTATTTATCATTGACAGCTTGAACTTTTCTCTGTGAGGCTGGTGATCTAGTCACCAAATATGCACCACAAATTTAATGCTCTTTCCAATTATGCGCTTGTTATCTGCATGCTCGACCTCTTCAAAGCTCATGAGACCAGTTTTCTAAAAATATTTGTCTCTTAAATTACCTGTTCTCAAATAATTGGATCAATAACCTCAATTTATTGGTTAGTTTCAGTTCATTCAAATTTTAAATTTAAAAAACTTTGACATGCATTTTATCTTCGGAAGTTTCGGTTAAATAAATTATTGTGAACAAAATAGATCTCAACATCAAGTTATTAATATGATCCATTCTTATGATAAACACTGTTTCGGAGGAAAATTTCGTCTATATATATTCTCCAAAATTGCGGAGTTTTATCCACTTATCTGAAACATATATGATAATGTGTTATATAACATCTAACATTCCAAAACTATCAAGACTACAAAAAAACTTGAAATTTGAGAAAATTAGTTCTTCAGTTACCCATACTAATGATTTTAGAGGTAAGCTTATAAATTTAACAGTACAGTGATATAATCCAAGACTAAAACCTTTTTCTTTTGAGTCATTGTCAGTAATTTCTTCAAAACAGGGACCATTCTATGCACATTGTTAGGAGAGCGCCCAGGGCACAGGGGACATTAAACAAACACTACATCGAAGAAGCATAACGAACAATTCGACTGAAAGGAATGGTTTATAAATAATTTGGAGCACTTAAATAAAATAACTGTATTTTTTCCATCTAGTGTTTTGGATTTCTTATCTCAATTGAATGTTTTATGTCAACAGTCAAAGTTTTTCGATCACTTTTTGCCAATGGGACAAATTTTTTTAGCATAAACTTAACAAATTTTTTAGAGTCGTACTAGCATGATTTCTGTATATAATCTGATTTTACCTTGACTCGTTTTTGTCTTTACGTTCTTGTATCTGCTGAGTTCCTTAGTGCCTTTGCGAATAACATATTTTAAAATACATAACACAAGTAAAATTTACTGCACGTGACCACCATCAAATCGGTCAAGGCACTACCTCATCACCTAAAAAAATTAATCTGAAAATTTTAGTGACTTAAATAGGAAGACAAAGATAGTGCTCTGGTCTCATCTGATTCTCCTGTCATTCCAAACTCCAATCAAGATATTGATAATTGACTTATATTGAATACCCGTGGTTTTGTTCGCTCATACTTTTCCCCAAAAGGCTAAATAACAGAGATCCATTCATCCAACTATTAAAAAGAGACATGCCTTCATTCAAGGACCTAGGGGTTTCACCATGGCTTTGCGAAGCGCTAGCCTCCATGAAAATTACCACACCTACCCAAATTCAAGAGCACTGCATACCCAAGATCCTAGCAGGCCATGACTGTATCGGTGGTGCGAAGACAGGTTCGGGTAAAACCATTGCATTCGGTGCTCCAATGTTAACCAAATGGTCAGAAGATCCAACTGCTGGATTTGGTTTAATTCTAACACCAACGAGAGAATTGGCACTTCAAATAGCTGAGCAGTTCAGGGCTCTGGGATCAGCTATGAATGTGAGGGTTAGTGTGATTGTTGGTGGTGAGGATTTTGTCGAACAGGCAATTCAATTGAGAAATCGTCCACATTTTGTTGTTGCTACCCCTGGTAGACTGGCAGACCATGTGATGAACAGCGGTGATGATGGTGCTGGTGTGTTGAAGAGGGTTAAGTTTTTGGTGCTTGATGAAGCCGACAGATTGATGAGTAATTCGTTCAGTAGTGATTTGGAAAGATGTTTTGACGTTTTACCAGGTCCCTCTGAAAGACAAACATTGTTGTTTACAGCAACTGTGACAGACTCAGTTAGAGCCTTAAAGGACAAGCCTGTGTCTGAAGGGAAGCTACCAGTCTTCATACATGAGGTTGAAACTGTTGATAAAGTTGCAATTCCTGAGAAATTAGCAGTCAGTTATATTTTTTTACCATCATATGTTAAAGAAGCATATTTACACAACGTTTTGACGCTTGAAGACAATTTGGAAACAACAGTGATTGTGTTTGTCAATAGAACACACACTGCAGAAGTCTTGAGAAGAACATTAAGAAACCTGGATATCAGAGTTGCATCTTTACACTCAGAAATGACACAATCTGAAAGAACGAATTCTTTACATCGTTTCAAAGCAGGTGCAGCTAGAGTACTGATAGCCACTGATGTTGCCTCTAGAGGTTTGGATATTCCTACTGTGGGGATGGTTGTCAATTACGATATTCCTGCAGATGCTGATGATTTTGTCCATAGAGTTGGTCGTACTGCACGTGCTGGAAGAGAGGGTGAAAGTATAAGTTTTGTGAGTGAGAAGGATGTTGAGAGAATATTAGCAATCGAAGAAAGAATCGGTAAGAAGATGGAGGAGTATGAGAAGGTGAGTGATAACACTGTGATCAAGAAATCTTTACAAGAAACAAGTGCAGCTAAGAGAGAGGCTTTAATGGACATGGAGAAAGACGGATTTGGAGAACAAAAGAAAATCAATAAAAGAAAACATGGTAAGGATAACGTCCCTAAAAAGTTCAAAAAGACCAAAACGACCACGGATGTGTGATGAATAGAAACTCTGATCTTTAAAGCTGTGTATTTAGTATTTAGTAATTTACATAAGCGATGAGCTCTGAAAAATTTTTTATGCCAAAAAGAAAAAAATCTAAAAATTTTCTAGAGTACTGAAACCAAGTAAACACATTAAATTTAATAAGAATGGTGAAAAAAAGGGGAGCCGCAGTGTTGCCAAACAACATCATTTTACTTCAGAATCTTGTACGTCGTGATCCTGAGTCATACCGTGAAGAATTCCTTCAACAATACGCCCATTATGAGTCACTTAGAGATTTATTCATGTCTAATCCATCAGCATCCCAAAATGATGATGAATTCTCGGAACTAATTGGATTTGTGTCCGCCGTTTGCTCATGTTTCCCAAAAGAAACCAAGCAATACCCTGATGAGCTTAAGAGTTTGATTTCTAACAACCATAGAGATTTGTCTCCTGATTTAAGAGAGAAGATTATTCAATGTTTAGTGATGTTAAGAAACAAGGATATTATCACTGCTGAATCTCTGATTCAGACAATATTCCCATTGTTGGCCGCATACTCTGGATCAGCAAACTTAAACACTCATCATTCAAAAGCCCTAAGACATCAAGTCTATACCACTTTAATCAGTTTATTAAAATCAGTCAACACTGGCTCTAAAAATCAGAAATTGAATAGATCCACACAAGCATTATTATTTAATTTACTGGAACAGAAAGATAAACAAGGGTTATGGGCCACCAAACTTACAAGAGAGTTATGGAGAAGAGGTATTTGGGATGATTCAAGAACTGTTGAAATCATGACTCAAGCTACATTACATCCGGATTCTAAAGTTGCCATTTCTGGTGTTAAATTTTTCCTTGGTGCAGATAAAGAAAGAGAAGAAAATTTTGAAGAAGATTCTGATGAAGAAGGGTTTGATTTGACTGCAATGAAACATCAAATGACAATCAATAAAAAGAGTGGTAAAAGAGCCAAGAAATTAGAAAGAGTTATGAAACAAATTGGTAAAGAGAATAAACCAAAACAGTTGGCTACATATTTGAACTTTTCTGCCATTCATCTTTTAAGAGATCCACAAGGGTTTGCAGAACAATTATTTGAAACACATTTACAAGGTAAAACTTCAAACAAATTTGATTTAGAACAAAAAATAGCATTGATGAATCTTATTTCAAGACTGATTGGTACCCATAAACTTACAATCTTAGGTATTTACTCTTTCTTTTTGAAATACTTGACCCCAAAACAAAGAGATGTTACACAAGTGATGGCTGCATGTGCCCAAGCATCTCATGATTTAGTTCCACCAGAAACCATTTCCGTTGTCATTAGAAAAATTGCAGATGAATTCGTCTCTGACGGTGTTGCCCCAGAAGTTGCAGCAGCAGGTATCAATACTATCAGAGAGATTTTATCTAGAAATCCGTTAGCAATTGATGAGACTTTGTTACAGGATTTAGTAGAATACAAGGGTTCCAAGTCCAAACCAGTGAATATTGCTGCTAAATCATTGATCTCTTTATACAGAGAAGTTGCCCCAGAGATGTTGAAACGTAAAGATCGTGGTAAGACTGCTTCTATGGAATTGTCTGCTGGTGAGAGAAGCGAATTGAAATACGGTGTTGATTCTGCTGTTAATAGTATTCCTGGTATTGAGTTATTAGCCAAATGGAGAGATGATCAAGGGTTAGCAGCAAACGACGATGAGGATGATGAAAAGAACTGGGAGATCGATGAGGAAGATGTCAATGAGTCTGATATCGAAGGTGATTGGGTCACTGTTGAATCAGATAAAGAATACGACGTTGAGTTCTCCGATGATGAAGATGATGATAAAGAAACTGAGAAGGAAAAAGAAGAAAATGAAAGTGATTCTGATTTGGACTTGTCCGACGATGATAAAGATAGCGATATGAAAGATGCTGAAGAAGAAGCCGTTAAAACAGCTCCATTGAACCCAAGTGAAGCATTCAGAGAATTGGCATCCAGCCGTATTTTAACGCCTGCTGATTTCGCAAAGATTGAAGAATTAAGAATTGCTGCCGGTTTGGAGAAATTGTCAGGTAACAAAAACAGAAATGAGGATGAAGTTGATTCTGCTAAACTTGTTGGACCAGTCAAATATAAACAAATGCGTGAAGAAAGAATAGCTCAAGCCCAAGAAGGTCGTGAAGGAAGAGAGAAGTTTGGTTCTCATAAGGGTAAACGTGAAAACGAACGTTCTACAACCAACAGAGAAAAAGCACGTAAGAAGAATTTCGTTATGATGATCCACAAGAGAGATGTTCAAGGAAAAGTCAAAAGATCACTTCGTGATAAACAAAAAGTGTTGAGAGCCCATATCACTAAACAGAAAAAGAAGGGTCATTGATCAATCCACTTGGTTTTGGTTTATAATAGATGCATTTTTATCAGTAGTATTTTAACCAGGTAGAATATCAGATAACTACAACAAATAATATCATTAAACGTTCATTTCAATATCTCTTCAGATGAGTTTTTAGGCACCAAACAGATTATTCAGGGCAGAATAATTGATTTTTCTAGATGGCGCTTTTTTCGTAATCATGCTTCTCGCAGCTGCTGAAGCTGAATTATTCTCTCCAATGTTGTTCAAAACCCCTTGAATAGAATCATTTTCTAGAGATTCGATGGCTTCTTTCTCTATCTTTGCAGGTTTTCTTCTCTTCTTTGGTTGTTGATTTCCTGAAATTTCATCGGCTTCAGTCTTCAATCTTTTTCTCTCCTGTTCAAGTAAATAATCTTCATTCAAACCAACCCAAACACGTTCTTTCATCAGCGATTCCTCAACTGTGAGCAAGAAACCATCAATTTCATCATCATCTATATCATCAAATTCTGTAGGATGAGATGAAATTTTGTCCAAGACTTGGGCCGAAGTTGGTAATTTGTGAAGATTTTTAGGTCTGTCTTCATCGTAAACGACATTTTCGATTGCAGATGGCCGACTTCGTATTGATGAAGATTCAGAATCTTTTTCAGATGAAATTTCGTTTTCAGATAAGATTTCTTTATTATCGTCACCAGAGTTTATTTTGAGATTGTTGGTTTCCAGAATTCTTTGGAGATTCTCTTGTTGTCGCTGTTTGACCCTTTCCAATTGTTGTATAATTTCATCCGAGTTTAGATCTGTATCAACAAGCAATTTCTTCATCAAATTCTTATCCTCTTTATCTTTTGTTGTTTCCTTTGGGTCATTCTCAATTTGTATCAATTTTAAAGTTTCTGAGTAATTAAAGTTGTTTTGTTGAACATCTAGTAAGATTTTTGCATTCTTATCCAAATTTTTCTGATACGAAGGAGGTAATGAGTTTTCAAATTCTTCTGTTGTTCTGAAACTTTCCACAGTCAAACCAGCAGCCTGAGTTTTACTGAATTCATTCAATCTTCTTTGTAAAGTCTCTTCACCGACATGAGCAACCGCAACGATTTCCGAATGGGTCCTTCTAAAGTTGTTCATTCTGGATGCAAGTAACAGACAAGCGCCTGCGATACCTGCAGGCCTTCTACCTTCATGAATCCAATCGTCTGCCATCCGTTGTGCAAGTTTAACAGCATCTTTGACAACCTTCAATTTCTCATCACCAAAGTCCAACTTTTCTGCAAAATGTTGAATAAACAAAGACGGATCAGCTAATGGTAAATCGGTAATGTGTAAAACTTTAACCATCTTCAAGAAGGTAGAGCCCACAGAGTAAACAGAGATTTGCAACCTAGCGCTAAAATCAATCAACATGTGATGTGTCTTCTCCTTACGACAGGCAATGTACAAGCATGAAGCGATCACATTCTGAGATCTTCTACCCTTGACAAAGTTGTTGGTAAGTGCCAAACTGAACCACTGATACGCGGCATCTGCAACGTATTCTGGGATTCTCAAGGCGTTTGAAACGGCCTTGATCTTTCTTTTTGCACTGGCCAGTGTCTTGGTCCTACTGTCCATGGAGCTGCCACGAGGTCCACTGGCAAACGCCGCGGTGGACTGATCGGGCCCCACAAAGGAACCCTGGACAACGGCGGCCCCATTGGATGACTCCCCAAAGGTCACCTCAGACACAATGGGATTCTCTTCGTAGACACGCCCGCATCGGGAGCAAGCGAGATCGGACGACGCGCTGTGAATATCTCTGGTGAAGTCTGTGCAGCCACAGCCTTTGCACTTCTTTGATAGCGCCTTCAGCATCGTTCTGGATGATTGTTTCTGTTTTTGTTTGCAAAAGAAAACAAAACAAGGAAAAAATATTTTGATGAGAAGAGGCCATCGCAGCGTAACCATGTAAAATTCAGTGGTTGGTGTATTGAGGGAGCAGACACAAATGGGAAGGGAATTGCGAGGATATGAGTGTATAGATATCAGAGCTTGACGAGGATCATGATGTTGAGCGAGAGAAGAACGAGCATCACAAGGACGAGCAGCAACTTCAACGGCAGAGTGATTCCCTTCAAGGCTCGCTGGCCCACCAGCCTATAGGTGACGTCGAAGTAGTTGTAGAGCCCAACAAGCAGTACGGACGCACTCACTGCAAAGAGCAAGATGCCCACGACTAAGGAGAGCGTGGTCGGCTTCCTGAGAGGCCCCTTTCCTCCGTCCAGGGAGACGTCCAGCAGCACAGCAAAGCTCAACAGCGAAAGTACCCCAGCAAACTTGCAGTTTTGCAGCAGCGAGCGCTCCGCCTGGAGGCAGTCACGTGGCAGTGAAAGCTGCTCGACAGCAGAGACGAGCGAGGTCATCAGTGAGCTGGTGATAATATGGTGTTAGTAATACAATCAATATCACAGTAACTGACATAAGCAGCTCATCGCATATCATAAAAATTTTTATACAAGTCTTTCTTACAAATACTCTAAACACTTAAACACAATGTCTTACACTCCCCTTGACGTTTCCCAGCAGCAAAACGTCGTCGCGACAGTGCTCTGTTGCAACTGTGGTGTTCCTATGGACGGGTCCCAGGGACTCGTCATGTGTTACGACTGTATCAAGCTCACAGTCGATATCACTGAAGGTATCCCTCGTGAGGCAAACTTGTCGTTCTGCAGAAACTGTGAGCGTTTCTTGCAACCCCCAGGACAGTGGATCAGAGCAGACTTGGAGTCCAGAGAGTTACTGGCCCTATGTTTGAGAAGACTCAAAGGTTTGAACAAGGTGCGTTTGATAGATGCCTCTTTCTTATGGACTGAACCACATTCCCGTCGTGTGAAAGTCAAGTTGACCGTTCAAGGTGAAGCCATGACCAACACCATCATCCAACAGACTTTCGAAGTCGAATATGTTGTTATTGCCATGCAGTGTCCGGACTGTGCCAAATCTTACACCGTCAACACTTGGAGAGCAACTGTCCAAATTAGACAAAAAGTTCACCATAAGAGAACTTTCTTATTCTTAGAACAACTGATTTTAAAACACAATGCTCATGTCGATACCATTTCAATTCAAGAATCAAAAGATGGGTTGGATTTCTTCTATGCACATAAATCCCATGCTGTTAAAATGATTGATTTCTTGAATTCTGTCGTTCCTACAAAATCTAAAAAATCGGAAGAATTAGTTTCACAAGATATTCATTCCGGTACCTCATCTTACAAGTTCTCATTCTCGGTTGAAATTGTGCCTATTTGTAGGGATGATTTGGTCGTCTTACCAAAAAAATTGGCTCATTCATTGGGTAATGTGTCAAGAATCGTTATTTGCTCCAAGATTTCAAATACGATTCAATTTCTAGATCCAAATACTTTACAAATTGCAGATTTATCACCAGCAGTCTATTGGAAAAAGCCATTTGCGTCATTGGCGGAAGTTTCTCAGTTAGTTGAATTTATTGTTTTGGATGTCGAACCAACAGGTTACACTAAAGGCAGATGGGTTCTTGCAGATATCACCTGTGCTAGGTCATCAGACTTAGGTGTTAACGATCGTGAATTTTACGTTAGATCCCACTTGGGTGGTATATTACATCCAGGTGATTCCGTGATGGGTTACTATACCACAAACTCCAACTATAACTCTGACTTGTGGGATGATTTAGATTCAAGTAATTTACCAGACGTTATTCTAATCAAAAAACTATACGTTAGAAAAACAAGAAAGA